>JALLBJ010000350.1:0-26334 GCA_036940105.1 Skeletonema potamos
GTACCTTTACATATTAGTAAATATTAAGTATGTACGAAATTCGGGGATCTTCCTGACCGCTACCTAGTTATCTAGGCGCTCATAAATAAAGAAATTTCAATTCTTCACGACCACCGCCCACCAACTCGATTATTACACTCAATTATTGCACTTGTAAACAAATAATCATCGCTCTTAAGCAGTTGCATAACAAAATATGGACGCTAGCTGCATTGATAAGCCTAGGCACACAGATGTGTTGCTCGGCCGCGGTGTAAGCACCAATCGTCGTGCAGGCAACACCTACTATAGAGCGATTGTCAGCCAACATGCGGTAAGTAGAGTTATCATCTAATAATCAACTCATCAGGCATGATCTCCACATCGTCGACGATGCAACTCTAATCATCATCTAACAAGACGTCTCTCTCAATTCTTACGCAAACACACAGGAAGAATACCGCAATAGCACCAAGACGCACAAGATGCAGATCACAAGAATCGTTATTAATCACATCCACACACTCAACCCACCCGGTCGATTCCTCGAAAAAGAAACACGAAGTGGCAGATGGAAAGAAGTCGACATGAAGCGAGCCCATGAGAAAACGGCCCAAGCATTACGAGATGGAGCACTGCTCCGCACTAAGAGACCACCACTCTCTGATGAGAGTCTTGCCGAACTTTTGTCCACAGACACAGAAGCAAAAACACATCGCCGCGATATCAGCGTAGACGCTGCTGATATGATGAAGGAGGAGGTCGAAGAAGTGCGACGCGTATTGTATTCTCCCATCTTTTCAGCAGCATCCAATGTCGACGTGTCAGCAGCTCCCGATCTATCAATGGTGGTCACTCCCTGCCCAATCAGTCCTTGTCCAAGCGCCAGTGCAAGTCTAAATCAAGACTACCACAAAGACTGTTGTGACGGCGCGTTTGGTGGTTTGACCTTTCATGCCGTAGATTGCTGTTGCAAGGCAAATGAAAAGTTTGATGATCTTCCGATAGGAGACATGACTTGTTCAGATGATAGTATTGATAGTATGGTGGACATGCCAGATGAAGACATTTTTCTTCTTTGGTTGACATGTTGACACGACTACTGTGATGTTTTACTACACACGAAATCATACACGGGTGGGAGATGTTTTTCTGTGTCATTATGTTCACAACAAGAGGAAATAAAGTAATATACCTGTCTGATTATCAAACTTATCGCATTGCATTGTGCTTCAGCTAGCGCACAAGTTGCATATTATCACAAGGAGTCGAGAGCATTAGTAGTAAGTAGCATACCAAAACTAAGATGTACACAATAATGGGAAACTATTAATATATTTCGCAACAAGACAACGACAATTATCATCGCAGCTTCTTCCTCCATAGCTCTATGATCCCCAACTCTTCATCGTTTGCCATTAAATCGTCATGAACTGTAGATGCTGATACATGCCTAATGTCAAAACAAGTTTTGACTAGACTCAAGAAGAATGTAATGCTTTCGGGGCGATGCTGCTTACAAACTGCGAACACGGCAACGCGTGCAGTCAATTTCATAACAGTCTCTGCCAGAGCACATATGACAGATTCATCACAGGTGTATAACAAGTCTGCACCAAAGACGATGTCCGGCCGGCTAATGTCTTGTGGTAGAGCTTTGATGTCCTCAATACGTCCCCATCGTAGCGGTTGTGTTACTACATGTGCATTTCCAGGAATCTTATCGATATTTGCATGTACGTTGAGTCTCGTAAAGTTGATTGTGCTTGGTAGATCTGTCATTACCAATTGACAATCACTCTTGCTTTCCCAAACAACCTCACTTGTTGCGATAAGTAAAGAAGCAACTGCCGTCCCAGATCCAAGCTCTAACGTAAGGATCGGTCTTGATGAATGTAGTTTCCTTCTTCCTACCAATCTTTTCCAAACATCTTTCCGACTGGCGTACATTCCAAGGAGAATAGATGACTCCCATACCGTAAACGCAGTGTCGGGTACTCTATCATTATCGACTTCATCGTCATAGCTTTTCTTGGTGTTTGAACGATCGAAAGTAGCAAGGCTGCTGGACCCGAATTCATCACATACAGCCTTCTCGAAGACAGCCCTGCAAGGAAATTGACGAACTCGTATATTATTGTAGTGAAAGTCATCGACAAAACGTTCCTTATAGCCGAGAGTTGATCTTTGCCACGCAGAGTTCACCGATGCAGAAGAAGAAGGCGTCAAAGAAGAGGCGCCCAATGTTCGTCTTTGCTGCCTCACTCTCATTCTCCTCTATTCCTATACAGAGATTTTGTAGTACGCCTGGTCCCTCATCGGGCGAAATTATCCAATTTTTGATTCTTCTCTACCATACTGCAATAGAACAACTCGCCTATTGCGAAGTAAGAAAGTGACTGGATACTCTAGCGGATAGTTGGCTAGCGGCGGAATGTGGGCAAAAGGCACGTGGTTGGTGGACCGAAGTAACACATGGAGATGATGTGTTCTATGTTGTGTTGTTGGGTCAATTTGTGGTGAGATGAGTGGTGATGAGGGAATCTTACAGAGCAGCAAGGAATCTGTAAAGCTGCAAAGGAGATGAGAAAAAAGACAGCCACAAGAAAGTTAGTGGGAGAAAGAAGAAAGGACCACTCCACATAATTATTTTTATGTACAATATGTACGACACAAAATAACACACACAGCATTACCAAAGCAATAGATAAACAGCTCTTCATATCATAGTACGTGGACCAAAACGCGCATCCTGGGCTCTGGGGGGACGACAAGAATCTATTGGCAGAAGCAGCGTAGGATAGTGCTCCACCCCTACTGCTCTGTGGAGTTCTAAAATGTTCAGACGACAACAACCCAATAACGAGAACAGTGACGAAGATGATGAATCTTCGAACACGAATTTTACCCCTCTCTCTCCGTCAATCTCTCCACCGAGATCAAGCGGTGGCAACATTCTCATCAATATTGGCCGCTTCCTCAACGTGAGCGCCATAGGAGTTCTCTCTGCCGTATCCGTGCTTTTATTCATTCAATTACAGGCAGTGTCTCTTCAGGTTGCATCGGAGCAAAAACAAATAGACGAACTCAGGCAGACAATTGAACAATCCAATTCTGATATCCAAGTTACATTAGAGAAGCAAAAAGACCTAACAATTGTGAATATTGCTGGGACATTCACTCTTCTCTCTTGTATCGTTACCATGTTTCATATGAGCTCACACTTAAAGAAAATGAACCAACCCTTCGTGCAGAGAAAGATTATGGGTAAGTAGTGATGTCATAAGTTTCACAAATAAACGCTGATTGTATTCTTTTTTTTGCCTTTTGCTGATTCAAATAACCATCACTTGCTTCAGCTATACTTTGGATGAGTCCAGTGTATGGAATCACAAGTTTCTTGAGTCTTCTGCTCCCCTCTGCAGAAGGATATTTGTCCATAGTGAAAGATTTTTATGAAGCATACGTGATTTATCAATTCCTCTCATTTTTGATCGCCGTGCTGGGCAGGGGGAAGAGGCAGATTGTGGTGGAGAAACTTGCTGCTCACGCCGATCATCTGAAGCATCCTTACAAGTGGTTACAATGTTTGTTTCATCCTCCCCCAAACGAGTCATCAGAAGCCATGGCTAATGCGGTGCTTCTAGAATGCCAATTCCTGGCGATGCAATTTGTTTTTTTTCGCCCGGTGACTGCCATAGTCAGTTTTGTTCTGGAGTCAATGAGGGGTGAAGATGCAGCTTTCTCACCACCCGACTTCATTGTTATGATGATAGAGAATATATCAGTATTTTTGGCATTTTCCGGTCTGTTGAAGTTCTACCACGCCGTGCAGGACGACTTGGCTTGGTGCCAGCCATTTGCAAAGTTTTTGACAATCAAAGGTGTTGTTTTTATGACTTTTTGGCAAGGTCTAATCATTAGCATCATCTTTCATGCCAACACTACCGATGATGACAAAAGCAATGACGACGATAATGCGTCACATTCTGGCAGTACATACTCGGCAAAAAGTATACAACACATTCTCATATGCATGGAGATGCTCTTCTTCTCTGCAGCTCATTGGTGCGTCTTCCCTGCGGAAGAATGGGAGGAGGGTTATCAAGTTAAGCATGGTGGTGGACCGACGTTTGCGTTTGAAGACTTTGCTTCGGATGTAAATCTGATTATAGATTCGGGCAAAAGGTCTATGAATGCTAGAAAAGACCGTCCGAATGCACTGGGTGATCCAAAACGAAGTCCATCATTTGGTTCCATGGACGAAACAAATAATAGTGCGTTGAAGGATGGAGAATTTTCTCTCGTCGACGACTCAGAGGTGGTGTAAAAACTATCGTCACTCTTGATATCTTCGTAATTTTAATTAGAGTCTTCTTTGTGTCTATGCCTTCTATTAATTCGTTCTACTCTATCCAGTCATTCAACTCTCGAATACAACGCAAGTGGGGGAGCTTTAGAATCAATGAAAATCTCATCACCCAGCTCCAAATTGTGGATGAGATGACTCCCATCAATAAAAATTCTTCCCTTCTGTGAATTCCATCTCAAGTGCAAATGCTGATCACTTTTTAACATCCCTTTGTCTAAATTTCGTATCTCCTCTTTCATCGGGCTGTTTTCTAACATGTGCTCTCGAATAAGATATTGCAAGTCAGAGCTGTAGATATCCATAGGCTTTCCTCCGGCAGCCGCCATTGCAGCTGATGAGCCAGTAGCGGTTGACACCCACATTCCTGACGACCACACATTTAAACTATTCTCCACGTCAAATGGAATACCACCGAATCGAGTTACCGTTCCATCTTGATTGCGGGGTAATAATTGAGGATCACTCAGACTGCTCTTTGCACGCCCTACCGGTGTTAACCCAGTGCCCCCTCCATCACGTAATCCTCCCCTCGGATCCAAGTCTACCTCTCGTAACCAACCCATTCGAAATCGACTCACTGCCGCAGGAGAAGGATTTGCAATTAACAAATCATTCAAAGCCGGTACGAGGCGAGTTTCAGAGAAAGTCGATTTCACAATACACTGTATTCTTGCACGTGTTGCTAATTTCCCACCACCGAATAAAATTTTGGGCACCACCGTCTCCATATTGGCAGCTGTTACCGCGCACAAAGCACCATGTGACCTCCTCTCATCCGATTTTTTCTTTTTAACAATCTTATCCTCCTCCGACATTGGATCAGAGTTGATCCCTAGCAAGGGAATCGTGCCGTGATCTAAGAAGTGCGCCGCCGATAATACCGTACCATCCCCCCCTACTGCCACGACCAAATCGACATCGGCTAAATGTTGTCTATCTAATTCCACGCGGTTGACACAGGAGAAGGCGACATTGTTGGCTTTTAGAATAGTTAAAAGGTTTTCAACGCATTCTTTGTGAGATAGGTAGCGAGATTCTAGACGTTTCCAGCGGAGTGCTTTTGGTGCTTGACCGCGTAGTTTGAGCTGTCGGCGTGAACAACGGTTGATGTGAGGTGTGAATTTTGAATTTTATTGAAAAAAGTTGAGCCCCCGAATGATTAGAAGCGAAGAGACAAAGACGCACCTGAGAATACTCCTCGAATGCTGTTTGTTTAATGACGACAAGCAGCCGCCGGAAAATTGCACCGTTATTAGCCATGGCGCTGTAATGAGATGAAGTGGACAGCCAACGTCATTCAATAAATTTTTTTATGTATTTTGTTGTCATGATTATCTAGATTAGATCTTTGATTTCCTTCGAGAAGAAACCGAGTGCCTCTCACCACTCCTTTTGTGAGTGTGACAAATGACAACAAAGAGCCAAAACTACACTTGCGACTTGCGGCTTGCGGTGGCAACAGTCGGCAACGCATCCAATATACCAACAACATATTAACATGGACCCTCCCGACGATGATGAAGTAGAAGCAGCAGCGCCGCCCCAGCAAAGGCGAAGACAAACAAGAGGAGTCCGTTGGGTTGAGTGGACACTTCGTGTCACAGTCAGTTTTGTAATTTTATCGCTTCTCAAATTGGAGCCCATTGCTCGTAAATGGGTGCGAGATCACAACAGCAGCATTGATCTGCCTCACCAGGAGGAGAAGCTATTAAAGTTGTCCACAGATGATAATGATAGCCAAAACAAAATAATTAAATCATCATCGTCATCGGTGGTGCGCAATAACAAATTATCACAAAAATCAGAATCATTTCCTTCTCAAGATTCCATCGAAAACGGTTGGACATCGCCTCATCAAGTTGACTGCAAGTCATTCGTTGACAAGCAAGATGAGATATACAAAGAAACTGCAACGGAGCCCTCTTTCATGATGAACATCCACCCCCCCTCCAAAGATGGTGTGTGTAAAGTGATTTGGGAAGATGGATGCTGGGAATGCGACCACATCACGGCCTTCAAGAAAGCACTCTCACAATATCAGAACTCTTATTTTCTTGACATTGGGGGGAACATCGGTATGTGGTCATTGTCTGCTGCAGCAGCGAATTATCAGACGGTTACCATTGAGGTTTTGCCTGACAACTACAGGAGATTTTGTTTGTCTGTGAACAAAAATTCATTTCACAACCGCACTCATTTGCTCAATATAGCTGCCACAGAGCAACCAGCAACCTGCCAAATTTCGATTGAAAATGGCAAATCAAAACTATGGTGGCACACGAGTAGTCCCCGTTGACAAATATGAAACCATCCTCAAGGACGATGAAGATATTGTGCAGGGAGTGACCATAGACTCATTAAATCTTCCGACCAAGCAGCCTGTGGTTGTCAAATTGGATGTGGAGGGACACGAATTGTCAGCCTTATCTGGTGCGACTCAATTTCTACAACATGCCAACATCGTGTATGCAAACATGGAACTCCGTCCTAAAAACTTACAAGCGGATCCTAGATGGAAATCAATCTTCCAAGTGCTTCATTCCAAGGGGTTGAAGCCTAATAGAATTAATTACGAAGATGAAACCCCTCTGGATATTGATCGACTGAGTGAATGGAAACATTTTAAGCACCCTAAGGTACAATACTTTGACATGGTTTGGAGATTAAATGATTTCATTCCGCCGATAAAATCCAATAAACAGGAGGATCAAAGATAAATCTCATCCCATCGGCTTCGGCTGCGGTACCTTTGGTTTTGTTTGTAAGGGATGTTCGAAACCATGCTCAACAATGCCTTTCTTGCACAGTTGTTGTTTCTTCATCAGCTTGTCAGCCCGAGTGTTTCATTTAGGAAATTGCAGCATTAGAACCACTTAAGCTAAATACATATACATAGCACAGGACGAGAACGAGAGCTGTGACACGACAGAAGGGCCATGTATTTATCTATGGTACGAGAAAAACTGAGAAAAAACGGGAGAGTGCATTTTAATTTAGAGAATTAGATCACGAGGAAAGCTTTACTGATGGTGTCAATATATTATTGCTTGCAGAGCACAATGCATCTGCATTTGTCGCTCGTTCACCAGCACCTGTCACCTATAACCCTAACCCTAAGGTGGGGAAGAAGTTCCGTCGGTGCTAGCGCTGCTGTGAAAGGAGCAGATACGAAAGTAACTCCTCCGGCATGCAGGAACGTTGATTGCCATCTACTTTTTCAATAAAATCAAAGGACCCCTCCTCTCTGAAAGAAGATGCTTCCACTCAAGGGTCACCTGACAACGGCACATGTGGTCTGGACCCGACCCCGACCTCTGAACTCGCGCTTCTCAAACTCAATAATCTGTAGGGAGAATGTTACCAATTTGTGATTGAAATGAAAAGTTGACTTTGTGCTCATAAATGAAGCGAAAATCATTAGCAAAATATTGTGAGCAAAAGAATAGCTGTTGATAAAATGAGGGCGATGATGGTCTCAGCTACGGTGTGTTGTTCCCTTGGGATCCTAGTGGGAGCATCACATCTCAGATCGAGCATACGCAGTGTTCGCAAAGATCCCAACAACGAGTTAATATGCATCGATACTACAAGACGAAACGGTCCACAAACACTCATCGTTCAAGGACAAGAAGAGGAGCGGGATCTAGTCTTTCAGCTAATAGGTGATTCGGCTAGTTTGGGCGCTTGTGACCCAGGTAAATATCGATATCGTGTGGCACCTCTAACCACGAACCAAAAGAAAATGGTCGAGGTCTGCCTTCAATCCGGAGGTGAAAGGATGACCACACGGTTACCGCAAGTAACTCGTAGGGAGTTCAAAAGGCTTGGAGCCGTTTTAGGACCATGTAACTCTCCCACCTCTCTGATAGAAATAAAGTTAGTTGAGGATGAGGATGTATCTGACACTGCGGCTGATTTATCTGGTCAGTGGACAGCCGAGCGAATCAGGCTGGGAGCGTCGTTAAAACCACCATTGGAAGGCAGCCCAATTACAATAACATTTCGTGAGTCTGGCGTTAGTGGGAATGCTGGCTGTAATAGAATCTTTGGTGGGTCTCAGATCACATCAAAATTAGATGGTAGTAATCAGGTCAACCATCTAGTTGAAATATCAGGACTCGCTTCCACGAGAATGCTGTGCCATCCTGCGTCTGTAATTAGGCAAGAGTATGCTTTCATAAAGTCAATGTCTCACAAGACCTTCTCCTTCTCCTTCACTAAGCCGTGTGGGAACCGATTAGAACTCTATGACACAAAGGTTTTAGATGGAGAGGTGACCGAAGGCGAATTGTTTGCTGTCTTTAAGCGGATTGGCGATGTTTGAGAATTTCAGTCCAAGATCGGTATCGTCGTTTGCAATAATAGAACCAATTTTGTTGTTCCTGTCCTCCTTCACTTTCTTCTCACGTGTAAACGGGGACGCTGCTGTTTTGTAATAGGGGCTTACGCTCTCCCCCAACGCCGCGATACAATCCCATAGTACTAGGATGTGTGTTGGAAGTTGAAGTCGAATCCTCAGTCCTAACTCTCCGCAAGGTGCGTCGTTGTCTTCGAGCAGCACGGCTACTTCTTTTATGTAACGTGTATAAGATGATAACTCCTGCAATAATGAGGCCCATTCCTATCGAAAACAGTACAACTCCGTTTGATTTATAGTTGTCACTGAAGTAAGAGCAGATACATTGCAAAGAAAATATTAGTGATAGATCTCGTGTCTGATTGAAACTACTTACAACAATATTCGGCGTACTTACTTTCCACTCAATGTAGACATCATTATTCCCTTCTGCATAAAGCCCAAACGAATTCTAATTTGATGTATAATAGATCTGATTTGTTCAGATGCTCTTGCATTTGTAGACTCGTTATCTTCTTCGCCGGCCGCGCGTCGTTTACCAAAATAGGTGTTCTTCAACTCATTTTCATCTAAATCCAGAATGGCGTGTCGAGTGAACATACCGCCCAACGCAACGCTGGGACTACGAGATATGCCACAGATGCCCCTTTTGCCCTTCTTTCCGCCGATCCTCGCCATCTTTACATATCCTCCTTCGCCCCAGCCCATACCCCAGCTGTTTTGACATATCCAATACTTAAAAACACAAATCATTAGTGTCGGAGTTCTGAACTGGAAGAATCAAACGTCAACAAGCCCACATTTTCTATTCTTACCTTCAACTTGGTTCCATTCCTTGCCACTTCTTCTCCATACCCAACAATAAGCATGGCATGATCTGCCACGAGATGATTACAACGACTGCCTTCATTACTTGTAAACACTCCTCCAGAGTATGATAAAAAGGTTGGATCATAAGCCCCCAATCCAACAGCAACAGGACCAATATAACGAATCACTTTTTCCAAATTATTCTCATGGTCGGCTGTTAATATTCCCCAAGTCTCCACGGTTGCAATTGGTTGACCAACCTTATGTTGATTACAAACATTCTGCGTCCCGACATAGGGATAATTCTTGGTCGATGTCACCCCATATTTGTGAAGGAAGTAAAAGGATAGGAGTGGATTCCCACCAGCACATCCCTGATCATTAATGTCACAATCAATAAGTTCTTGAACCGAAAGATCTGCCATATCAATTGATTTACGTTCGACCTGCTGAGCAGCAAGAATGGCAAGAGTCCTTGAATCCTCCAATGCTTCATCCCCATTTGACGCAGAGGCTTTACCCTTCGTCTCCTTCTCTTCTTCCTCCTCCTCCTCCTTTTGACCAAGGTGTCTCTTGGTAGCAGAAGAAGACTTCTTTACAGCCTCATTATACGCCGTTTCATACGCAATATAGGCCATATTCCGTGCAATTGACGATTCCATCGTCCCCAATGCTGATATTGCCCAACAGGATCCACATATTCCCTGATCTATCGGGGGGTGGACTACTGCAACCCCATCTGGATTGTCTTGTGTTGCCCAATTCAGATAGGTTTTGTATGGATCTTCTGTGATGTCATCACCGATGCCGCCGTCATTGTCATTATATTGGTTATTATTATTTTCTAACCCACCCAATTCGCTTTGCTTATCGAGTAAGAATGAATCCGTCTTTTTGGATGTCTTGATACGTGGCGACGAGGATGATAATTGTCCCCCGCCTATCCACCACCATGAATCTTTAATTGTTTCAATAAAATTTTCAAGGAATGATGATGTCGAAGAATCAGCAATGATCCGTTGTTGTTGTTGTTGTTGTTGTTGTTGATGATGATGGTTGTTGTGTTCCTGCCTGCGTTGAATCTTGGACCCAATATCCAGAATGATTTCTTCATTATTTAAATGGAGAAACATTGGATCATCAAAATTAATTACCAATGGAGGGTTTGTTGGGTCGTTATGTTCCTCGAATTGCTGCATCTGCTGCTGGTGTGATACCGTTGGAAATTCACTCATTGGCACATCTGCAAATCGATTCAATGCCACTTGATGATTCGTATTTTCATCGGTATTATGTCGATGCACAAATATGACATGTTGCAAAAACGTTTCATGTCTTGAGCTAATGTCTTGGATTATGTGCGGCGTGACATAGTAAGGAGAATTATTTTCCTCATAATGGAGCAATTCATCCCAAAATCGATTTTCGTTCGATGAAAGAGCTGGTCTATTGTAATGAGAGGCATGCTGTTGTAATAGAGTGAGACAATCGCCCGTGTTCCCATGATGCTGATGCCCTCCTTGGCGGCTGATTAAGGCTGCTAGGGGAGAGGTGGCACATGAGACGACAAGTGCATTGTCGTATTTGAATGGAGTTTCGTGGGGGTGGGGCATGGTTTTTCAATGCAGCGAAGGGGCGGATATGAATGTCTTTTATGTCGCATTGTTTAGCGTTGGGAGGTTGTAATAAAATTCCCATCGAAAATAATGACAGTATTGATGATAGCAAACCTCCCGACACAGCGTAGTCACAGGCGTCACACACATCACGTATCCTTAAAGCTATCTTTAAGGCACGCACATCTCACAACATCACCGCATTATCAATCTCCAGTTTGTCTTGCACATGCAACAGGATAGAACTTCTATTTATTTATTCTCTCATCTGCTGCGAGTTGCAGCAACCACGATGAAACGCAGTGGGATTGTTCTCCTCCTCCTCGGTAGTCCTCTTGCATCATCATCTTCAATGAACCATCATCACCATTGTTCTTTTGCTCCTCTTCAACAGCTATGGTTCAAACCACACCATGGCAGATCCATCACATCATCTCCTTTGTTGCGTCGAATGAACCCAAACAGCCATCATCGACGACGCAACAATATTTATTTCAATTCAAGATCATGCAGCTACAACTACAATAATAATGGCAAAGTGTCGTCAGATAATAATATCACCACATTGTTTGCCCAGAGAGAAAGACGCATCACAACAGGCACATCTAGTGACAATAATGTAGGAGTACCATCGGACGACAACGCAACAACAGAACAATTGAGCTTGATCCTTAAAGTAGAGGAGACTGCTCGTCAAAAACGAAGTGGACAAGCCAAAAGTCGTATAGAAAAGGCGGCACGAAGAGAGAATCGTATATCACAGCTGGAAAACATGCTTAGTGATGATGTCAAAAACAACAACCACAACAGCAGCAGCAGCGCCAATGGACTATCTGATTCAGAACGTGCCGAGTTAGAGGGACTATTACGAACACGGGAGAATTTCGAAGAGCAATATAATGCAGAGACATTTACAGCAGAGCATGTGGAATTTAAGCGATTGCATAATGAAGCGTTTGCGGCGCTGGCTAGGTTTTGTCAACGGGATCGACACAGACGGAGTATTGCTGCTGCTGCTGGTGGTGGTGGTGGTGGTGGTTCAGATGATGATCATGAAGAAAACAATGATTATAGCAAAGATCCAAATGTGTTCTACCTTGACGGACCCGATACTGCCACTTCTTCAGCCTTGATTGAACAGCATGGATTTGATCCATCTTGCTGTTATGTGGCAAATCGACACTTGTCGACATTTAAGATTCTGCAGCACCATTTGCCGGAAGAGAATGTTCTTCATGCTACGGCTGCCGAGGCCTTGACGCCACCAAGTAGTAATTCTAATGATCGCAACGGCACTTATTCTTTTTCGGGTGTGGACTTTGCTGCATTTTACTTTGACGGGTGTGGTGGATTCACTCCACATATCATTGGAATGATGTCAGCAGCTCTTATAAGACCAGACGCGTCATCAACATCATCGATATCGTCAGCAAGAGGGAGGACGAACAAGAGTCTGTATCATCCCCCCAAAACTACCGCAATCGGATATAGTCTCATGGGAGGGAATAAAGATGTGGTCGAGAAAGAGATGGATATCAACCGTGCCTTGTCCAATATTGCACGTACGAGAGGAATGCGAACACGTCATGTCCTTGACGATCCGTGGCGTTATGGTGTTCCGGCCGAGATTGCCAAAACGGAAGGAGGCACTTTTACAAGCTGGATGCTTTTGGAGGAGGACGAAGTCTGAAGTTTGAATAAAGCTAATCTCAAGAAATGCATACCCTATTACGACTCAGCACATTTACATCAACACATACTGATCTTGGACTTGCTACTTCTTGATTGCACTGCAATTTTACTGTATGTCCTTCGTCCCACCTGGCTGATTGCAACTCTCATCCCAAGCAGTGTAGAAAAATCCGAAGAAAATCAAGCTAGCTTCTAGCTCCAAAAAAGTTTCAAAGAATTGAAGCCGTCATTTAGACAGATAAAAGCAGGCTAAAAGCATTTTTACATTGTGATAAAGCAAGAAGCTAGATTTATCATGATCCCAAATCTTCATGGAGTGAAGGCCTAAAATGACAGATGATACCTAGTCTTCATGGAATGAAGGCTACATGTTTGATTCGACTTAAAACGAGCTCGTCGTCATATCATATCGTGTCACATAGGATATTAGGTGAGGGTGTATTAATGCTACCTAGATAATCTTTTAACCAGCAATTAGACTCTTCATACGCCGAGGGCGTCGTCATCCCCTTGGGACAAAGAATCGGCTGGTACGCAAGTTTCAACAACAACATCGCAACACTTTGAATCACACTGCCAACGAAGAATACGCGTCGTGTTAAGCATACGCGTCGTCAGTCCCCTGGGACAATGAATCGACTGGTACGCAAGTTTCAACAACAACAACGCAATACTTTGAATCACACTGCCAACTAAGCACACCAGTGCTATCTTTGTACCTTCCCAATCCACCAGAAACTGCTGCATCACCCTTCCACACATCCTTAGGACCTGATGAGGAGCAAATTCCGAAGGCATTGACCTGATTTACGTACCATCCACTCTCAAATCGAGTGCCAATGAACGAGCTTTGTTGACAAGTGTATCCACCGTTGGACTTGGGGATGATTGTATCTACGCTGGAATATTCACCAACTACGACCTTGTTGTCGACATCACGATAAAGTGGTGCCCAAGTCTTCACCGTCAAACCATCATCAGAGTATGTGTGTACGATATCGTTAAAGAATCGCACATAATGGTCTCTCCTGCAATGAACATTCTTGTCCGTGGATGCAGGCGTGAGTGCCCCACCCATCATCTGGTGGAGACTACGAATGCGAACGTACGATTCCTTGCGCTGAATGGATGCTGTGACGGAGGCGACGCCCATGATGACAAAAACAGCTGCAGCCAAGGGCACAGCAGCTCCGAAGAGAGTATCCATCCAACTGCGGCTGCGATGATTTTCGCCGGAAGGCGTGGAAGAAGAAGGGAGGAGGGCGGTGTCCTCGGAAGGGACGGCGTCGTACACCTGCCGGAATTGAACATTGAACGTACGATAGAATACAATGTGACATGAGAGTGTAGTATGTAAACAGAGGAGATGGAGAAAAGATATTGCTAAAACAAGATAGAGCCGACGGGCTAACGAGTACTCACTTTCATGATGTTCACAGCAGCGTTTTATGAGCATGGAACAACCATTATTGATGGGAGCCGAACGCCGTCTTGCCTTTTGATGCCCTACTTATTTCCTTTGCTGAGGTGTCCCAGTTAGGCTACTCGGGAGTGTAGCGGGGAATTCCTCGACGGGGGTTGGTCTTTGCGATGCTCCTCACCGACGAAGAGAACATAGCCGATTTCCTTCCTGATTACTCTCAGTAAGGAAGGTCGCAGAATTTCCCCTCTCAGCTCTTTGAATCTACTCAAATTCACCCCATCATGATGCTCTTCTCAGTCGCTTCATCTCCATCCAAGCTCATCCAACATGATGCTGTTCGTACAAAAAGCTAGATACACATGATTTTACTACGCTATGTACGCAACAGTATTCTGCAGTTCAGAAATACTATCACTTACATTTCACGTTACGTTAGCATATCGCTTTATTATTTCATTTCATTACATACCAATCTCTGAAAAGAGTTTCATCGTTGTGATCGACATCGACTCCGATTGCATCTCATCCAACGCTGCTTAGCCTTAGCTTTGCATCGTTTTACACCATTATATACCAATCTATGAATAGAGTATTTCCATCACTGTAATCGACCCGTTCGACTTCGATTGCATCTCATCCTAAGCATCTCTGCTTTACATCGTTTTACTTCATCATATACCACCCGCTCTGATAAGAGTTTGAAAAAGTACGTCCCCTCTGAACGAAGCTGTACGCTTTCAGAGGGCCCCAGAGACACCTAAAGTTTTACCTTATAATATATTTAAAATAAACGATTGTCTCTCATGGGCCAACAAGCCGTCTTCATTAATCACACACAGACATAACCAATTTCGTAATTCTCTCCATTTTATTCTTGCTGAACCTAACACGCTCTATTATTTAATCTGTCACTGCCCAACGAATGTAATACTCTGCCAATTGCAAAGGTGAGAGAATGATATTGAGAGGGAATGGTGTGCTGAACTCGTGTGTAAACTGGAAGTAAAACCCAAGGAAAGCAAAGATATACGACGCAACTTCATCAACAATCGTATCATTGTGGTCTTTGGCTCCCTTTCCATGTTTCGCAAGTATAACAAGAACTGCACGAGACATCATCAAACCACCCACAAGACTGGAGGTAAAGGCATTAATGATAGTCTGAATTTTCCAAGCAATACCCATCCCAATCGATTTACATATCCAATCAGAAAGAACTGGCACCCATTGTTTGTATTCTTTTGGAGTGGCTTTGTTCACAGTTGGCACAATAAAGCGATGAGTAAACCTCTGAAAAAAATCACTAATAGTCAAAGCCAGGGCAATTGTTCGTGCAAATTTAATCTTGAGGACTGCCAATACAGACATCCACACTTTGTACATGGAAGCGATTGCCGTGTTTACCTTCTCAGGATTCATCTTGGTCAGTACAAGCTTTACCTTCCTCTTCATCAGAGCTCTGCTGGATATTTGTTCCGTGTCGGGAATGCCGTCTCCGTCGTCGTCCACTTTATCATCTTTCTTGCTCTCATTGACAATGATCATAACTTCATCGCTGAATGCACTCAACGCCTTCCTTAGTGTCACGAGTCCTCCATGTTCTGCTGCCTGGAGTGCAGCAAATACTGTGGGGTAAAATCCCCCGAAGAAACATAAGATCGATCCGATGAGAAGTCGCAAATAATCTGCGGGCAACTTTTTGTATATCTTGTACCCGCTGTTGAAAAGGGTTAAGCAGATTGGGATAGCGGTGATGATGCCATCGATCACTGCTCGCCCCAATTTATCGGTAGGGTTTGCGCTGTCTGCCATTTAAAAAAGGACGACCTCTCGCTCACTGCACTATTATTATCTGTGAAAGATATCGCAGGAGGCCAGAAAGCAGGCATGTCAGTTCACCATAAATGTACGTACGTAGGAATAATTTGTAAAAAAGCCGAGCGATCTTGCTTCCTGCCTGCTGGCATTCTGGCTTCTTATGGCTTACTTATTATGGCCCTCTCACAGCTTAAAAGAACATCTCTGGACGAGCCGCTGGAGTTCAACTGAACACTTTTGACTCCTGCTCTCTTTCTTTTAAAGAAGACATCATGCTACATGACGACGGCCGAAGCCCAACCCTTGTTAAAGGCAGTGCAAAGCCCTGGAGAAATTCCAGACAATGGCAGAAACGACCTCATTGCTCCCACCACCTATACAATTATCACAGTCACAGCTGCCTTGATTGCTATTATATATCAGCTTCGTGATGCAATCACCACACGTACTCTCGGTTCCACGGCGTTGGCTTTTTCGTGACGGGGCAGTTGCAGAGATGGGGAAGTTTGCAGGAGTTGGGTTCCTGCAGAGTGATATCGTTCAAAGGCTGGTTATTGCTGTGGCAATTGTAGTGGTAAAATATCGTTTATGTTTATGTGCTACGCTTTTGTTGTTTTCATTCTTAAAAGTAGCTAATCTTCGTGCTCTTTTTCTTTGGCCGTTGTAGACCGCACCAAGTTCGTCAGGAGTCCGGGAATAGAACTGACAATATGGGACCAACCTCCTTTTGGTGCTTTGGAGCGTGATCTCGTGAAATTCGGTTATGTAGAGCCAGACTTCGCCTACGATATTCCTGCTTTTCTTTTGTCTCTTGCCACTCTTCTCGTTGGTGTAGCTGCACTTTTGGCGGTTGAACCTGAAGTTGGAAAGGAGATGATTTTCGCAGGTTTAAGTGCTCTTATTGGAAATGCATTGCCTCGCCCTATTATGACTTTCACTGGTAACCTAGGAGAGTTGGTATGCAGTAGGGCCTTCTCGCTCCAGCAAAGGATTGTGTATGAGATGTAACACTAAAATGATGCAGTACCGATGATCATGTCGATGTGTGTGAATTATCAAGAAGTTATTCTCTGTTAGCGAAAGAGGTGGTGGCCCTGCGTGCTGCTGCCCTGCGAGGTACGGAAGAAAGACCAAAGATATTATGTCTGCTCGTCTAGTATTATTGGAGTGCTTTACGAAGTCAATAATTAAGAAGCTAAAGTGATAGATGATTGATTGCCTCTTGCTGCCGCTTCCCTATTGTTTGGCTGGACATTGTTGACAACTAGAGATGCTCGAAAGTATCTGTTCTCGCGTAGAGTTGGCTTGGAGTTCATTCACATCGATCTGAGCGGTACACTTATTTAATGGGCTGATTCCCCGTAGTTCCCCGTGCGTCTCCCATCACACTTTTTTTACAATACACTTCAACACTAACGCAATCTCCACTTATCTGATGAGCCTTCTACCCAGCCGACGACGATTCATATCATGCTGTTGCTACTACGCAACCACTTCAGTAGCAGCATCAGTATTAGCTGCTAGTCATTCCTCCTTTTTTTCTCCCTTAGCAACATCAGCCTTCATTTCACCACTTGATTGCCCATCATCAATGCTGTACCGACGTCGCTCCTTACATTATCATAGAACACCGCCCCTGCCAAGCTATCCTCAGCGAAGATCTTTCGTTACGACTAGCAAATCAAGCAGTTATCAGCACAAGTTCATGAAAATTGGTACTAAAGGAAAACAAAATGATGACGATGCGATAGACAGCGATGAACGAGCAGTGGCTGGTTCAATGACTCTCGATTCAGATGAAGAAGACAAAGAAATAAAGAATAAAACGTTGAACTGGATCAAACAGGTCGTTATACGGCTGAACCTATGTCCCTTTGCAGAGAGGCCGCTTCGAGAAAATAAAGTCAAAGTTTCGGTTGTTAGAGGCAACGACGATGAATTCGTCGCTGCCGCTGTCGTATATGAGCTTATTTCACGGTCAGATGAACAACATGAGGGGACCACAATCGTTGTTGCTCCGGAGTTCTATCCCGATGATTTTGAGAGGTATATGGACTTAGTCCAATATATTGAAGATGGCGTTATGGAGGAGCATGACCTCCATGGATTGGTTCAAATTGCTCCATTTCATCCCAAGTTCGAGTTCTCCGGCAGTGGTGGAGACGGAGTTGATAATTATACGAATCGATCACCATATCCGATGTTTCATATCCTAAGAGAAAACGAGGTGAGTTTGGCGGTCGATAAGTTGGGAGGGGATGCCAGTAAGGTGTGGCAAAGGAATGTAAATCTCTTGGAAGGGATGGACAAGAAATTTGGTCGGGATGGTTTGAAGAAGATTATGAAGGGAGAATTATTGGATGGTTTGAAAGATTTGTTGAGAGATATTCGAGGCTATTCAGAGAAACCTTAATTAATAGTTTAAACCAACTCAAATTCATTTGATGTCGGCGCGGGGATAGGTTCGTGTAATCTTCTGTTGAAAAATCTAAAGAGACCTCGTCGCATTGAATCACCCACTTGTACACCCACATTATCATCATCATTACTTGTATCAGAAGTTTCTTCTCCTGGGATCGTCGAATCAGATCCAGTCTCGTTGGCACCGATCGGACTCCAAACTCCTGTGTTTCGGCTCAGCCAACTACTGAACAGAGTACTACCATTTCGTGTAGTGTTCGCCCCCGATCTTGGAGATAATGGCGTGTTTTCAATTCTCTGACGACATGCCGGACAAGTTGTGTGGCCTTCCAGCCACGAATCTATACATTCCTTATCGAAGGCGTGTCCACATGGGAGTGTCCTAATCTCAGAGACGCCCTCTTCATAATCGACAAGACATATTGCACAGCAGTCTGCATTCTCTAGTTGCAAATCACTTTCTTCCATGCTACTCTCTCTGCTTAATGAAACATCTTCAACGACGTCACCGTCATCTGTAACCGATCGTCGAGGCGCTTCGTAACGTTTGGTTGGCAAAGAATCAATCACATCTTGTGATAACCCTCCTCTCCGATGTGACGATCTTTCTATAATCTCTTGCTCCTCCCCCCTTCTCCGCATCGAACTTAGCAGCGAAGAAATAGTCAGACTCATAAACATCATCGTGACTAAGAACAAATGAAGTGCTTGTAATTCCTCCTCGTATGCTTCAATGCCGTCAGGTGGTGCAATTTCCAAATGTAAATTGGCATCCTCAGTGAAGACGTCAAGTCTCCATAGTCCTGATATTTGACTGACTGTTTGGAATCGTCCACCCCAAACAATCATTGACCCGCTGTTATCAAGAATCGCCGAATGTTCCAGACGGTTGGTTATCCCCAAAGGACCATCAGGTTGCCTCACTAATGAATACGAAATTCGCTCTGCAGGTGGCATCAGTTTAAGCCAGTACAGTTCATTCGGTCTGGAGACGAGCAGATCTTTGAATACAAATACCACCGTCTCTGAAGAATATTGACTAGTATCTTGCTGAAACCCTCCGAATGCAGCGATTTCTCCATTGCCCCAGCCAACTAGGGTATGATAGCTCCTTGCCATCTGAGGAAACTGTATCCTCTCTTTCCATTTGAGTGTTTTAAGATTGAAAACCCATACGTCCGATAAAGGCTTCCATTTGGAGTGAGTTTTATATGTTGCGTATGAGTCAGAGGGTGATGAAAATGATGACGATGACATTTGTTCCAAGATATCTTCCGAGGGATGCATCCCACCATGAAGGATGAGTTCATCCCCAACCACAGTCGCAGCATGGGCAGTTCGTGCCATTGGATACAATTCATTGCGCTCATCGCGTTGCCATTGAAGTGGAGGGTACGGTGCTAAGATTGTTAACGAATTGTCTTCGTAGTCATACTTCCACACATCTCCCAACGCAATCTCGCCGGTCGTCTCTAAGTCTCCTTGGATGACGCCCCCATGGAAGATGAAGTACTCTTTGTCACCATCTTGGGGGGCATAATGCCCTCCTTGTAACTCTCCACGGGGCAAAATGGATAGATTGACTGTGGACTTTTTAGGTGCTGTTGTCGTTTGCCCTTGGTTCCCATCGTTTTTCTCGTTCATTATTACACCACTGCTGACTGTATCGGGGATTCGGAGTTGGAAAGACCTTCTCGAACTTCCATGATCATGATTAATATTATCGTTGTCAATTTCTTCAGACGTAGTATTGACAGATGCACTATAATCAACACTGCTGCTTCTACCGTTCCACTCAGGCTCTACGGGATACTGTCCGTGAACAGTCGGAATAATCTTCTCCCATACCAACCCCTCCCTCTTCTTTAAGTAATGATTTAAACCACACCCCTTCCATACAACAACTGAATTATATCCATTGTCGGGATATTCCACACTAAACCCAAAGTTATACGTCAATCCACCAAATATATACAAACAATCATTGTATGTAGAGGATAAGTGTCCTACTCGACCCTGGGGCTGTTCGCCATTCTTCCCCTTCTTGAACACCATTGAAACCCATGGATGATCATACCATTCAATCTTTTGATCATACTTCACCTGCTCCTCTGAGTCCACCTCCCTCCCTGCAGTTAAATCATAAGCCCACACCGGCATGGAGTGCCAATCTTCATCGGTAAACCCACCCGATACAATCATCCATTCCGTATTGTGCTGATCGATGAAGTGTGTGGCAGAATGACCACGGCGGTTTGCCGGTTGGGCGGTGTCTACATCCCCAGGACAGCCCTCGTACATTGTTCTCCACCAATTGCCGTCACTGGATGATGACGTTTCATTCGTGTTAATAGTGTACGAGTCGTCATCTTTGTAATTATCTATAAAAACTCCAGCAGCTTGATAATAATATGCAGACGAGGATGACAATATTGTCGTAAAAATTGCAAAGAAAAGAAGTAACATTGTCCTCCGTCGGTAATGCATCATCGTGATGATATATCTGTTCTTTTCTTGGGGAGACACTATCAATCTCCTCAGTATCTTAAGGCTATTCTATTCAATTGTAGAGCATGTTGTTGCTTTCTGATCAGATGGTAATAACAGCCCAGCCACAAGGAAAACAAGAACTGTGGCTTCTGTGTCCTTCAGTCCTGCAGTTTTGAGAAGAAGAGAGAGATAGAGAGAGAGAGATAGATACAACCTACCTACATACCGGAATAATTTTTGCGGGACAGAGCGAGGAAAAATGCGGGACTGGGGTGTTTTGTTAAGTGGGGTCAATGGGCGGGGTATCTCTCAACAATCATGTCAACTAAAGTCAGCAGTCCGATCTGGAGGAGTCGTCAAAAGGAAGGCTGTCGTCTACATCAAATCAATTATCATTACTAGCCTCGCTGCGCTCGGCTGGCGCTACGCGGGTAGATGATGTCCCGTCGTGGTGAGGTAGTATTGTAGGTCAGAATCAGAAAGTCTTCTATCTCTAGCCGAGCGCAGCGAGGATAGTAATTTATATGTATACAACACCACCTGGAAAAGAGCATTCAATGATAGCCTCTCGTCTCATCATTTTCGAGAGGATGGTTTCGTATCTGTACAATACCTAGACGTTACCGTTACCGATGGTTATCTCATTCGTTGTCGATGCGACATATTCATGCCCAATGCCGATGACACACTTGTCCCTTGTGAGTATTGCTACGTAGAAGTTGAGAGATAAAAAGACAACGTAACTTGGCTAGTTATTGTTTGTTAGTTCTATTGGTGGCATGCTAAAGCCAACAGGGTATTATACATAGATGAAGGCACGGAGTATCCCAATATTGGCATCTGCCGCTGCCGTTAGCGTTAGATTCAAGAGAAGTGAACAAGGGACCATTATTAAGATGGTATCTTGTGACGTAAAATATAAACTCCTGGGATCAGCATTCTGAGACAAGACTGAAAACCTGTTGGTGCTCCTGAAACTGAAAGAGATGTGACGAGTGACTGCAAAGGTAATCCTATGCCAAGTTCCGAAAAGTGAAAGTAAGATCTGTTGCGTTGTTTCCTTGCCTTCAATTGGTGCTACTGGGCCGTGGATGAGGATGAGGAATTCATGTCTCCGTATAATCAATGGATAGGAGATGAGGCCGCTCACATCTTACTGTTAGTAATACTATCGCAACATCTCATTATCATTACGTAAGTCTAAGTATTTATTTATTTATTATATTAGCATATTGCTCTAATTTATTTTGACAAGTGGAACCAGAACACATCAACGGCCAGCGGCACCAGAAAACAAGTGTCACCCTCTTACCCATACACATCCCCTTTTGACAAGCATCTCGTCACCAGAGTAGGCTTCTTGTTGAGTGGGTCGCCTTTTGTCCCCACAGTGATTACCACAGCATTGCAACCATCATCCAAAGTTACTCTTGGGATCAGATTCTTGGGCTGGTCATATATCAAATGGCAAAGCATCGTCGTCTCCCATTCTGAACCACAAACTGTGTTGTTACCACAATGCATCTCGATGCCCCCACACTCTTCCATGAGAAAGAGTGCGGGCTCCCTCGCCTTCAAACGTTTCACAGAATCCTTCAGAGTCACAGAGCCAAGCAGGATGCTCTCTTCGTCTCCATTGGGCTCGTCATAGTAGTTATTCTCCATGTTGATGTGCTCAGCGTCAGTTGGAACAGGAAACTCTTTTCCCGACCACGTACAGTGGAATAAGATAGTGAGAGGCTCATTCTTATGTTTGTTGACACAGCTCCACCTTCTCGTCGGTGGTGCTCCTACATCGAGGGAAGTGCTGCTGCTAGCTGACATGGTGCCAAAATGATGAAATATGATGATAAGCCGCCATTGCGCCGGGAAGCACCATGTCATGGGTGTGGTGGTGGTGGTGGTGGTGGTGGTGGTGTGAGAAGTTGAAGAAGAAGATAACCAGCTAAGTTCAACAAATTGAGGAAGGGAAAAAAAATGTGACTCAGAAAACCATATTCTCAAAAGAAGTTGTCGCTGCTTCTGTCTGGCGTAAAAATTGAGAATGTGGTAAAAGGTGAACACCAACGTTTTGAGTGTCGAAAATGAGTGTCGAAAATGCTGGAAGTTTTCAAAGATTCATTCATGTGAAAATCGTTTTCTACAGGCAGTTTCGTTATTTTATTATTCTATCTCCAACTCAAATGCAGCTGCACCCACCCTTCCGCTTCGGGAGGGTGCCGCTGCTGATACTTCGAACTCCCTGCTTCCGGAGGGCAATCAAATATGATGTGATGTTGTAAACATATTTTGATCATAAAGTTTCATCTATACCGTGGAGAAGAACAGGCAAGATCATCAACATCTATCAAACCAATCATCATCATCATGGCGGACATCGAAGCCCAAGCTCCAGCCCAAGCCACGGACATGGTTGAACACCCTATTGCTATCATCGGCCGAGGAGATAGCGTTGTTGTGAAGAATGCACCCACGCCCACCAACGATGAAGAATCTTCCGAAGATTTTGATAATGAGATCGCTTTGATCAAAGAGTCCCAGGTAAGTTGATAAACCTTGCAAACCCATCCAGCACCATCACACCCGCTTTTACTAAGTTATAAACCTATTGCAGGGTTGGAAGTTCCCCAAGGTAAAATTGCATGCTTGGGACCCTGAGAATGAGAAGCAGTGGGAAGCTACGGGCAAGTTCATTGCTCGCCGCAATCTTCTCGCTAGTATTCCTAACCTGACCTGTGGATTTGGCGTCTGGCTCGTTTGGAGTGGTAAGTGGCACGGGATTTTCGGAGACTGTTTTTAGCTTCCGTAACTGTAACTTGTCTCCTCATCATTTAATCAATCTCTTAGTCATCGTCACAAAGATCCAAAAGATGCACGATGCGGATGTCAACGTTTATCCTTTCCAAGATTGGGGTTCACCTCAAGGGAAGGAGTATCGTTCCACCCTCTTCCTTCTGCCAGCCGTCGCAGGACTCTCAGGAGGAACCCTCCGTATTCCAAACTCTTTCCTCACTCAAGTCGGTGGTGGCCATAATGTTGTATTCTCCACTTCAATCCTCCTCTGTATTCCGATGATTATGGCCGGAATCGCGCTCCAAGACCCGAACTGCCCATTCAATCTTTTGATCGCTGCTGCGCTTCTATCTGGTGTTGGAGGCGGAGCATTTGCTTCCTCGATGAGTAACAGCTCGTTCTTCTACCCAAAGAGTCTACAGGGGATGGCGTTGGGATACAATGGTGGTATTGGTAATTTAGGCATCTCGATCTCACAACTTCTCGCTCCAATCTTAATGTCTGTCGGGACAACGCCTATCTCGTCTGAGGGAGACTCTCCAGTCAATGGATGGCCGGCCAACGCGGGCTGGCTTTGGTTTCCTCTCTGTGCCGCTTCTGCTATTCTAGCCTTTTTCTTCATGTCGAATCAGCCAAATCACGGTGAGAAAAATATCCTCGTAAGCCTCGTCAATTTCTACTGGATGGAGGCTTTCGGCTTCCTGGCATCCTTTATTGGTGTCATAACCCTAATTCAAACCCGGAATGCTGCGATGCTCCAGACTCCGGCAGGCCAGGTGATTCACAAATTTTTGCTTGTCCTTCTGGCGTGCGTTTGTGAGTATGTGTTCATGATGCTAAGTCCCAAAAAAGCTAGGGATAGAGTTAAGAAGCAGGTCGTGATCTTCAAGCGGAAGCACACTTACATCATGACTTGGTTGTACATTGTAAGTCCTTCAAATTTCACTTTGTTCTTCAACTTTTCACATGATTACTACTCTAACATATTACTTCTTTCCTTAATTGTTAGATGTGTTTCGGGTCTTTCATTGGTTATTCAGGCTCGTTCCCTAAATTGATTGTCGACCTTTTTGGTTACCTTACTGCTGACGGCTGCTTGCAAAAATCTGGAGGTTTCGTGCCAGCTGGCAACGGAATGACTTCGGACACTTGTCAAGGAGAATGGAAGTTAAACTACGACTATCCGAATCCTAATGCTCCAAATGGTTCCGCAGTTGCTTGGATCGGTGCATTTGTTGGCTCTGTGATAAGGTAAGGAAGGCCATCATATAAGGACTACGGCTCTGTTCTTGGACTGCTCTCGTTTACTGGTTGATTGACTTATCCTCTATTGCTATTGCTCAATGACTACGCACAGGCCAGTAGGTGGTATTATGGCTGATAAATACGGAGGGGCAAAGATGACCAACATCGCGATTATTTGGTGCACAATCGCTGCTTTCGGCCAGGGAGCTCTCGTGCAGACAATCAGTAAGATGGATGACCCAACCTCTAACAGCGCCTACTATGGTTTGTTTGTCTTCCTATTCATCAATCTCTTCGGAAGCTGTGGCTTCATGAATGGTACCACCTTCGGCACCATCGGAGTTCTCTTCCCTGCTGAAGAAGCTGGTCCTGTTTTAGGATGGTCTTCGGCAATCGCCAGCTATGGTTCTTTCGTCATTCCAACGATGTTTGGCATTGCTTTGCAAGCAGGAAATCCTCAGATCACTTTCTATGGTCTCGGAGCTTACTACGTGACTTGCTTCGTCCTTAACTTTTGGTACTATCTTTGTCCTGGATGCAAGAAGCCCGGAGTGTAGGCCTTGAAAAACAGCACATTCTGTGTGTGTTACCTTTGCCAGTTTTGATTCATGTGATAAGGTTGGAGTGTATGCAATTTTGTAGACATGCTGTAAGCACATAGGCTTAATTATTAAATGTAGGTGCCTCTTCTGTGCCTCCTCTATTGTTATAGCATCTGTTGAAAATGTTGTACCGTCATCTTCAAATCGCTGCTAACCAAGCACAGTTGGCTCCACAAAAATTCGGACGAGTTTCTCTCTTGAGGCTAAGAAAAATCATCCTCCGTTGAGAACCCTTACTGTTCTGTGGCTCGTGGCTGCCGCACCTATGCAGCATCGCCAAACAAAGACTCGGATGATCCGAATCCGAATCCAAGGCATCGTATCATCATCATCATCATCATCATGATTCAATGAGGACCACTTACGATCCATTGAAGAATTATTAATTATTATTACAACCCTACATCAGTCTCATCAGTTGGAGTTTGATCCAGTCACTGCATCTTCCTGGCAGCAGCTCCGTCCTACCACTCACCTCTCTCAGAGAGGGAAAGCTGAATGTGATGGGGGGACTGGGACACTTAGTTAACTACATAGTGTGCTGGAGCTAGAGCTGTGCTTATTTATTTCATTCGGCGTAAAGCTGCACGCTAGTCCCCCCGACAGCTGACACATTGTGTCTGCTTGTGGGTGGAAGAGGGCACAAGTGTAACCATCATACGCACCTATATAACCAAAATGTAAGCATTTGTAACCAAGCCGATCCATAAAAAAAT
>JALLBJ010000351.1:0-26174 GCA_036940105.1 Skeletonema potamos
TATTATTCTTACCTCCCAAAGTATCAAGGAAGAACACTGCCGCAAAGAAAAAGACTGCGTAGCCATGAGCTTTAACAACATCGGCCGACTTGATGATGGATTCTGTTTCGCCTCCGCGGATGACTTCAAGTTTATTGACACACCTGTCGACATCGGCAGGGTTGTCAAGGAAAGAATCGGCGGCGGCGACGCTCTTCAATGACAAGTTTTTTTGAACCGATGGCTTGAATGCGTCGGCAGACGATGCAGCGATGGCACCGATGAAAAGGAATGCAAGGACTCTGCGAGCGGTCAACATGATCATGGTTGGCTTGGTGTTACTAATTATTATGTGTTCTCACGCCCACAAAAATCAAGAGAAGCAGAGAAGATCTCAAGATCTCTCTCGGAGTCTCTCATCGGCAGATGGCAGGGTGTCACTGATGTAGGTGTCATTTCTACTAAATGAGACATCAGACTTCTGCGGCTCCAACCATCAACCATCCCCCAGGCGCAGCTCCCCGACTAAGCAGATAGCCCCCCAGATAGAGCATCGCCGGCCTTGCCGCTTCGCTAAAGTATTATCTCCAGAACCGTAGCGATGGAGCGAGCGTCTTCAGTAGTATGGAGGAGAGTAGTATTTACTAACAAATTACTTAGTAAACTCTCCAGAAGAAGTCCGACTTTGATATAGTTGTTCTGACTAGCAACTAAGAGTTTGCGGAGTATTGACTACCAAAATCTTGTTGACTATAAGAGTCTTTTTTTCTTTCTCTCCCTCTTCCATGACGGCTAGTCCAGTTAACAAAAAACGCAGTCGAAGTTAATTAGCAGCACACAGAAATAAGTAACAACTATACCATAGCCAGAGATAACTAATAGTAATCAATAGAGTTGAAGCAGCTTGAAGCGAGCATGAGTAATGGGAGTGCAAAAGATGTACAGGACGCAGAGCAGCAAACATCATCTCGACACAAGGGAATGACATTTTCTACTAATACAAACATGGAACCGAAAAGAAAATGTGCAAATAGACGACGCGAGCGGCCGCGAAAATTGAGGGTGTTTACTGATGAACTTCCGCACAACCAGAATTTGTACGAACCTAACATTGATTCCTTCGTATCTACTTGTGCTCCGGGCGTATCGTTCGGGAACAATAATAGCGGCACGATAGATGGAAATAAGAAGATGTCGCCAAAACCAACACGATCAACACCGATCCATAAACGACGTCTCCCTTCATTATCCTTCCTTGCTACTACAACAATTGCTGCCGAGAAGAAGAAGCTGAAAATTGAAGAGGAGAAACGAAAAGAGCTCATTGCTGAAATGGAAGCACGGAAAGCATTAGCACTTAATCCGATAGACTCAATGGACGTGGGCGAGACAAAGGAGGACATGTCATCTAACTTGAAACATTCATCTTTACCACTACAATCTAATACAACAGTGATCGAGAATACAACTTCAAATGTCACGATGCCTCCACTTTTGGAACAATTTTTAATGCGCCTAAACGAAGGTGGTGAAAAGGGAGAAGTTGATAATTGACAGCTGCTTACAGCCTTGGTGCTGAAAGAAGTATTCTACAATTGGCAAGAAGAAATCGATATAATGTTGTCTACATGAGTTGTCATAAGTAAGCTTACAGAGGGACGGGATAGTCCACGTCATTCTGACAAAAGGGGGGGAAGATGACCAAGAGCTTGTGCCAACATAAACACTCTCTGGATTGTTTCGGGTTTTCCTCGTAAGTTAGGATTACTATAGAAAATGCGAATTACAAGTTGTGCAGATGGATAGCATGAGATCATTCTTCTTGAAGAAGCGATAAGTTATTGTAAGACCCAATCCATGAGAAGTAGGTACATAGTATAGACACCGCCTGTGACAGTGAAGTTGCGCTAGAACAATTAAGGTTAGATATGACTGTTGCCGAGTAGGCCAGTCAGGCTTTTGGAGACTTGCATCATACCTTTTAACAGAGTAGATTAATATGATATTATTTTAGACGAGTGCAGGTTACTGCACGGTTCTCCCTTTTGTGTCACAACGACACTAAAAATCGGACACGGCCCAAGAAGAAAGATAGAAGCCCTCCACCGCCCCGCCCGGCTCCATCATGATCGTTCATGAAACTAACGCAAGTGTTGAACGTCAAGACACCACCGTCAGCTAAATCAACTTACGTTGTTGTTTCATCGAAGTGCGGCAGCACCACAAACAAGGCTCCAGAGCTGCACATGCTACTACATTATTCATAACCATCATAATCATGCTCTTTCTTCACATGCTACAAAGTGCACCGATCGAAACACACGATCTCGACACCAATCAGAGACATGGATTCATCCTCCTCCTACACATGGCAAAACTTGTCATCTCGATGCTCTTCAATATGATCGTGGTAGGGATCCTCATCGACTCTCTTGGTCCCGATGGTAGCTTTGTCTCTTCATTTCTATTACATGATGATGTCCTCATCGATCATCTGGGAAAGCTGTTAGTAAACATGTTAGCTGTAACTGCTACAGGAATTTGTCTGCTGGTATGTTTTCTAGTCACAGTGGAACCATTATCGTGAAGGAAAGTGGGGTGACTGTAGACGCAAGATCTGGCTTCAGCCGGAGGATTTTGGTGGAGAAAACGTTTCTATAGAAATAGAGATAAGTAGGTTGGTTACCATCAAATCATTCCATGTAATAGTATTCGGACGTTTCTCTTGATAATTATTAATCAAGAACGTGAGTGGAATTGTAATTCCTACCATAGAGAAGATGAAATGTGCTAATTTATTAAGTTATGTTTTTCTTGAGTGTGATTTCATTTTCTGTCGTAGAGTTACTTCTATTCAACCCAAGCACCAAGAAATCGAATCTGTTCTTGGAACTTACTTGTTTTACACATCTACAACACCGCCAGCTTGTATCACAAACCTCGCTTGCCGTCCATCAGAATGTTCTCCTTTCTTACTACTGCCGTCAACACCCCAAAGTGACTTGCCATAATGCCACTGCAGTGTGGCAGTAACAACTTTGTCACTGGAACGAGACAATCCTGGAACATTCCCATCGTAAAATAATGATGATATTGCATGAGAGTTGCTATCACCACCACCAGCAGCATCTGGAACATTACCATCTTCTTCTTCCAGCCAAAGCCCCATGTCTCCTCCTTGCCAATATCGTCCCATTGCGGGTTTGTGTGAAGAAGTATACGACGACTTCATTCCACCACTACCACCAACTTCACTGCTGCTACCACTAGTATTATCATTTGCACCCTTTCCGACCGTACCATTGATAACAACCACTGCAAATCTCCGTGGTGGATGTTGTTGCCACATTTTATCCACCAAATGATGATTATCCATCACCACACTACTACTACTACTACTGTCAAAATGTCCATCAAAACTTCTTGTCATACGTCGAAGTGTCAATGAAACTTGATTCGATAGTGATGCACCTAGTATTAGATCACTGTATATGTGATGTCCTAGGCAGCCTGAAATGGAATCAATAACGACTAATGTCCCTTGATGATGATTTTCCATACATGTCTGCAACGATGCTGATAATGAAACGTCAGCATTAAAAGTACTTCGGTATGACAATTCCTCGTTTTCAATTTGGACCAATGAACCAAGTAAGGAGTAGGCATCATGAGCTGTAGCGATTGTGACACGTTCTAAACATTTCAACGCTATTGACTTGGCCTCCTTGTCAATATGAATTGTACTATCGTCATTATTGTGTCCTTGCTGCTGCTGCTGCTGCTGCTGCTTTTGGCGTGTCATATTATTCAACAATAAATGAGACTTTGCCACAGCAACACAAACCGCAAACAATCTTCTTGAAATGGCCATGCGACTACTCCCCCCTCCACCCCCGGCAATCAGATACTTCACTTGTAAATTATTCACCACTAGGGCATGTGCGGTAATCGCAATTGCTAGTTGTGTTTTTCCGGAGGATGGCTTACCGGATATTTCGGTAATTTGTCCAAATGGGATGCCTCCATTAGATGATGACGAAGACGACGTTGTACCACTGTGTGGTGTAGTAGGTGTAATAGCGTCGTGGGTACAAGAATCAAAATTGGGAATTTGGTATGGAAATGATAGATTATTCCAATACCCCTCATCGAATGATTGATATGAATTGTTGGGCAGAAGCAATTGATCTAATGCCACGCTTCCGGTGCTAATGTACTCCAAAGCGTTATGATGTTGAGTTACTTGGTTTTTGGCGGCATAGGAGTAGATCCGTTTCATCACGAGCGTTTGTGCATATAGATCTAACGCTGTGACTGCACCGATTGTAATTGGTGGTGGACGATGACCCTCTTCGTCTCCTTCTCCGGAGGAATGATGATCGTCATTTTTTGCCACACAAAATTTCGTCACCGCCTCCCTAATCTCCTCAGCACGCCCACCATGACCAACATACGGATCCAACACGACACATTCGGCAACTGTCGAGCGTAAATTTTGGATGCTATCAAGTGACACCTCCAATGACGATGATAGGTGGTGTGGATCACGTGCGAGGAGTGCCGAGGGGGTACGAATCGGGATGAATACTTCGGAAGAATAATTATTATTTGGTCGTTTGGTACCGGAGAGTTTCTGTTCGGTTTGGGGATTTATCCCCGTCTGTCGCATTGTTGGCATGGTTCTTGTTGGCAGAGTACTATGTAATAGTAAAAAGGAGTGATAATAGATATCATTATGACGTCTCATGTAGAGGTATTGTACACTTTCATTCAGCAACCGTTTGAAAACCCGACCAGTGTCACTGAGTGTCACACCACAAGACAATTGAGTACGTAAAAACTTCATACTAATCTTCATACTAATTCCTCTCTGAAAGACCTCAAAATATCTTCCTCGTTGCGTCGAGAAGCGAGATAAGGGGCGGGAAAAAGCCAAACAAGAAGACAAAACGACAACACAACAAACAGCTACTGCAACAGCACAACACATCATCTCGCATCTATCCTATCATGAAGCTTCTTCCGTCATTCGTTGTCATCTCCATCGCAAATGCCGCTTCGCAAAACAGTGGCTTGATCCGTGGCCGTGGCGGCTCCTCTGCCGATGCCGATGCCGATGCAGCCGACACGATGGCTGCTGCTACTGCTACGCACATGGTTCCTGACGATATCTTTGCAGATCTTCTCAGCAACAGCTGGACTCCTTATGATTATTGTCCCATAAATCCATATTACTTCCCTCTGAATGGAGATCAGTGGCCACGTGAAGATGGATGCTATCCGGGGTAAGTAGTTATTTAGACATCCGGAAGAATCCTTCATCTTCATCGTCTATCACTGCGTATTTCCATTTCTTCCTATCACTTACTTAAGATCATTACTCCCTTCTTCTTCTTCAACAGTACCGGATCGATTCCTGCAGGCTATCCCATGTGTTGTTTCAATGGCAACTGTCCCAAAAGTGGGCGCCCTCCTTGCGAGAACTCCATGTTTTATGCGCCGGCCTACTGCGCCGATATGGGCCCAGATCCATCTTGCTACCGGCTAAGTTGGCCTAAGTGTTGTGTTGAAGACGGCCCGAGTTGTACACCAGGTAGCATGCCGCCTCCTTGCGACAATCCTTGGGAAATCAGACGCTCCTGCAACGACAACAACGACTGCTTAAGCGACGAGTATTGCGCTAAATTTTTAGGCCAATGTGACCAATCTGGCCTGTGCTACATCGAGCCACAAAGAAAATGCCCTGCTGACGAAAATCCCGTATGCGGCTGTGATGACAAACCTTATCAAAACGCATGTTACGCATATGCTCAAGGGAAGACGACCGTCAAGTCCTACGGTGAATGTAGCGGTAACGGTCCGGACCCAAAACCCTGTCAGAACAGCTTTGACTGTGAGGGTGACGAGTTCTGCAAATTAGATGTCGGCAACTGCGGTGGAACTGGCCAGTGCGTCCACATGCCAGACGAATGTCCTGCTCACTCCGATCCAGTGTGTGGCTGTGATAACAAAACGTATTATAATGAATGTGTAGCTTCCGTTCAAGGGAGGACGACCGTCAAGTCCGACGGCCAATGTGAACCCAGTTCACCACCCTGTTACAGCAGCTTGGACTGTGAGGGTGACGAGTTCTGCAAAATAGATATCGGCAACTGTGGTGGAAAAGGCCAGTGCGTCATCCGTGGGGCTCATGAATGTACTTTTGATTCTAATGACTACCTACCCGTATGCGGCTGTGATGGCAAAACGTATGTTAATGAATGTGTAGCTTCCGTAAAGGGGATGACCGTCAAGTCATATGGCGAATGTGGGGGCAGAAGCACCTGTACGGACAACTCCCACTGTCCTGCAGATGAGTTCTGCGCTAAAGAAAACTGTGGCCAAACTGGCCAGTGCGTCATCCCGCCAACAAAAGATCAATGTTCTAATGACTACGATCCAGTTTGCAGCTGTAATGATTATACGGTCAGGAACGCATGTGAAGCTGTTGCAATCAAGAAATGGAACATCAAGTCCTACGGCGAATGTAAAAGTAACAGTGGAAATCCTGATGATGGTAGGGGTGTGTGCTTCGGTAACAATGATTGTCTACGTGACGAGTACTGCAACTTCCCAGATGGAGATTGTGGGGATCACTATAGCGGAGAATGCGTGTCGATTTCTTCTGTGTCGCACTGTTTCCACTTTCTGGATCATAAAGTGTGCGGCTGTGATAACGTCCAGTACAAGAATTCATGCACAGCCAATCAAAGCGGGACGAGCATTCGAAATTCGGGCGAATGCTTCTTTGACGAACTTGCTTTTGAGTAAGAGCCTCACCCGTACGATGCTGACGTATTAATTTCCTTAGTGTGTGTCGATACAGGAGGAGGTGAGAGTTTTGGAGACAAAAGCAGACCGCCAAAAAAGCCAATTTGGATTGGGAAACAGAAGTAGCAAAGTAGTAATTCCTACCTATCTGCGATCCGCAAAATCCTCGAACAGGAACCCCGTTTGAGGCGATGCGTCTGTGCTGTCGTTCTGTGTGATCGATAAATAAAAAAGCAGGACAGGCCACACTTTAAATGAGACGATGTGATGACATAAAGCAACTCGGGAGCAAGTTCACCAAGCAATATAAAAGATAGCCAACATTAAACTGCAACAGCAAATTTGCCCTCTCAACATAACAACATCAACTTCGACGAATCACTCTCACTATCCTATCATGAAGCTTCTTCTCTCATTCATTGTCATCTCCGTCGCAAATGCCGCTTCGCAAAACAGTGGCTTGATCCGCGGAAGTTCCTCCATCGATGATTCAGCCGACACGATGGCTGCTGCTACTGCTACGCACATGGTTCCTGGCGATATCTTTGCAGGTCTTCTCAGCAACAGCTGGACGCCTCAAGAGTATTGTCCCACAGGATCGCAATACAATCCAAATGGACCACAGTGGCCACGTGAAGATGGATGCTATCCGGGGTAAGTAGTGTTATTTAGACAGCCGGAAGATTCCTTCGTCGTCACTGCGTATTTCCATTTCTCCCGTCACTTACTTAAGATCGTCACTCCTTTCGTCTTCTTCTTCAACAGAACCGGATCGATTCCTGCAGGCCATCCCAAGTGCTGCGACAAAGGAAACTGCCCGAACAGTGGGCGCCCTCTTTGCGAGAACTCCGGGGCTGCGAAGCCGGCCTACTGTGCCGATTTGGGCCCAAATCCATCTTGCTACCAGCAAAGTTGGCCTCAATGTTGTGTTGCTACCAACGGTCCGAGTTGCCCCAGCACTCCACCTCCTTGCGACACTAGTGGGAACAGAAGAACCTGCAACAACAGCAACGTATGTTACAGCGATGAGTTCTGCCTCAAACAAAGCTGTAGCCAACCTGGCCAGTGCGTCGTCATGCCAGACAAATGCCCTACTAACTACGATCCAGTGTGTGGGTGTGATAACAAAACATATTCCAACGCATGTGCGGCCTCCGTTCAAGGAAGGACGACCGTCAACTTTTACGGTGAATGCAACGGTGGTAACAGGAATACGTGCAATAGGAACACAGATTGTCAAAGCGATCAGTACTGCAAGTTTCCAGACGGAGATTGTAACAACAGTGGGAGGGGGGGAGTATGTACGTCCATTCCTACTGGAGCGGACTGTAATGGCTATCCGAATAATAAAGTGTGCGGTTGTGATAACGTCGAGTACAAGAATTCATGCAAAGCCAACCAAAGCAGCACAAGTATTCAAAACACAGGCAACTGCGGCAATGAAGAACTCGCTTTTGAGTAAGAGCCTCACTTGTATCATGTCTGGTGTCTGGTATTAAGTCTCAGGCCTTCGTATTAGTTTGCTTTTGTGTGTGTCGATTAAAGTGGAGGTGATTTCTGCCCCAATATTGATGAGATATCTCGGCGGTGATAGATCCTCTTTTATGCATTGTATTGTTGAGTTAAATGAAAACGGTAATGAATAATTACTTAAGACTGATGATGTTTGCTTTGAATGACAGCTTGAGATTTGTAATGTCAACTTTACGCCCAACCCAATCTGCATGAAATAATAGCGCTATAACACAAACAAAAGCGCCTGGAATCAAACCACCGCATCAGCGTCAGCTGCTAGAGCTACTTTTGCTACCAACAAATAGAAATCCATGAGCACCAAGCAAAAAATCTACTTGTGAGTGGCTTCATCATCGAATACACGATTTATTCTGTGCTAGTTTCACTCTATTATGGTTGATGATTGTGACTAGCGATAAACTAGTGATATTCCATTGTTGTGAAGAACTAAGGATCTGCTGAAAGATGTAACGTGTTCTTGAATCCAGAACCTAAAGTCACCACCTCGCTCAAATTATTGGAGAAGTCAATAGTAATACCGATGTTACGGGCATCCTCTCTGATAACGCATCCCGACTCCGAGAGCAACTGGAGCTTGATACACATCTCCATCGTAGAGTTGTTGGGGTTCCAAATGTTGCTTTCGGCAATTGTTGACATGTTCATAACATCCAAAAGGACATCGAGATTGTCGTAGTCATAATCCTTGGGAGTAACAACAGTTGTAGTGGTGACGCTCAGCCCGGTGACGTTTTCAGTGCACCCACTGTCAAAGAGACCAAACAGGTGCGTGCGCCCTGACCCAATCTGATACTTAAACGTGATTTCACTGGGGCTACCGAAGCTAAAATCAAGAAGAAGCTGGAGAAAGCGGATATTCCAGTTGGGAATAGCAGATGTAGGTCTATTAGTCGGGGTGGGAGTTGGAAATGGAGTGGAACGAGGTGTATCATTTGCAGCTTGATTTTCACTCTGCAATCGGTTCTCAGAACTGGACGGCCCTGTCAAAACCACAGCCAACAACGCAATCACTACAACCGCAAGAATTGCAATCAGTACTATGAGAATCGATGTGGTTCTCGATGCAGTGACAGCATGCGGTGATTCTTGGGCTGCATCATCATCTTTTGAGGTTGAGACATTATCAGCTCCGGCTGACGCAGAGGTGGGCTGCTCCTCTGCGTCAATCATCTCTTCATCTTTATAATCATATGAAGTTATTATGCCCTGTGATGACGAAATCGGTGCATCTATGCATGATTTGTCATCTTCCTTCATTTCGTCACCGACGCTTTCAATCCAGCGTGCATATGATGTAACATTAATACCAATAGACCACAAGAGATGGTGGAGGATGCATATGCAAGCTGGAAGAAGGGGCCTGTGGTAAGCTACGAGGCAAGTTGTCGGGCGGTAGGTGCTACGGGCGTGCTGGGTGCTGGGTAAAGTGAAAGGGCGGGCAGTGGCTGGCGTGGTGTCAAAAGGCACTCGCGTACGGCATCTTTCAAGAGTTATGACACAACAACATGACACCTACCGTCATTTTTTTTCTGCAGCAACATGCCATCAAGAAAGAAAGCCCAAGGTAAGGCGAGGAAGGCTGCAAAAGCCAAGAAGGAGATGGAATTGGCGGAATTGGCGGCTACTTTCGCCACTGGTTTCATGCAGAGGGTCGAGGAAAGCGTCAAAAAAACATTGAAGCTCAACTTAATACAGAAAAATGTTTTCATGGAAACGTTCCAACGATGGAGAAGCTTCATGTTGCCGAAGACTTCTTGGACATTTATATGGCTGCTTTTCAGGCCTCTGAAGCAAGCGGAGACGAAAACCCTTACGCTGAAGCTTTCCGCATCTCGTGCTTAAAGTATGCGGATGTTTGGATGGACCCAGCAAAGATGGAGTGGGTTATATCTTTTATGCTACAATGTGGGACGGCTTTCCTTCTTGAAGGGAATATCAAGAGTGCCCGTGTCGGTGCTTCTTTTATCTGTTGCTTCGAAGAGTGGATCACACGTGAGAAAAAAATCATGAATTGGGCAAAGTGGCAAGAACTAAAGTACGCTGATGAGCATTCACTCGTTAGTTTCTTCAGAAATCGCGTCCCTTGCTCATGTTTGGATGAGAAGTACAAAGAAGTGAAGAACATCACAAAACTGGGAATTTGTGCCAATCTAGGAGACTGTAGCAAGGGGGGTATGGTGCCGCGCAGCACTATGTTTTATTGCACTCGCTGTTGCAACAGATATTATTGTTCCCGTGAATGCCAGGTTGATCATTGGCCAAACCACAAGAAGGACTGTGCCCTCGTTGCACATTATTTGAAAGAGACTTATGGTTACAAACAGCAATCCGTGTCATCAAAACAGCCTTAGTGATTAGGTCTTTGATTATATTTTATATGTTTATGTAGCACAGTTCACCATTCGAAAGAGGGTGCACCTGAGTTATAGATAGTGTTCCTATTCTATTAATTAACATTCCTTTCTCATTGATTAAATTGCTAATACTTACCTCATGCATCAACAAACAACCTCATTTTCTCTTGTGCACTTTCTTACCCTTCTTTCCCTTCTTCTTCTTGGATTTGTTCATTCCATCGATTGCCTTCCTCGTAGCTTCGTCGTCGCCAGATGCCATGATTGCCTCAAAATCCGGCTCTTCTGCCTCATTCTTTGAGGTAGAAACATCGGCGTCGCCAGAAGTTCGGCCTGCAAATCGCTTTTGAATTGAGTCTTCACCCTCCATATCCCAGATGGCAATCTCATTCCCACTACCTCCACAAGCTAGTAACCATGGTGATGACGGATAACACGATACGGAATGCAATCTCCCAACATTCATATCTTTTGATCCACAAGGCGTAGGCTTTGATGATGGGTTCAGCGTGTCCCAGAGCGCCACGGTCTTATCAATGGAGCAAGTGATGAGCATGCCGGGCACATGAGTATTATAGCTGATATCACTCACTCCACCATACTCGTGAGCAATCATGCTCCAGACAGGATCTCCGCCAAACTTTCGCACATCCCAGCACTGAACCACGCCATCTTCACTTGCCACCGTCAAATATTGCTGGTTGTGTGGATCCCAGGCTATAGCCTCACAATCTGCTAGTAGTTTGGCCGTTTTGACGCTTTGGGAATCATTTGAGCGCGCATCTACCAAACACACTTTGCGGTCGTATCCGCCAGTTGCAAGGAGCGTCCCTTCTGAAGGATGCCACGCCAAAGACTGGACCTTATCACTATGGTGTGTCAGAGTAGCAGATGGTCGGACGTAATCACCATTCTTTCCACTCGTGGTATGGGTCACGTCCCATAACTTCACAGTCCCATCTGCCGAACCACTTGCCAATACTTGCTGATGAACCGTATTCCAGCTCAAGCTCATGACAGCATCGGTATGACTTCCTTCACGCAACCCTCCAGCAGTTCCATTCTTCTTCTTCTTCTTCTTTTTCTTCGTCTTCTTGCCACCGTCATTGGCTGACGTGCTCACTGGCAATTGCATCCTCATCCACTCCTCTTCTGACCCTCGAGTATCCATACCACCCAATACTAGCGTAGGTTCTAGTGCATTCATGACGTCGAGGTTCCAAATTTCAATTCCAGGCTCGAAGGAACCAATGGCAACATAATTTCCTGTAGCAATACCATTGTTTTCATTGGGTTGATAAGAACTAACAACACTACCCAAAGCCAAACACAGTGGAAACGAAGGAAGAGGTATGTCATGATGAACATACAAATTGTTGTATTCAGTATCAAACACGTTGATTTCAAGCGATGCAAAATCCTCTTCCGCCTTGGCCACAAGAATCAATGCATCTTGGTCTCTAATCTTGATATCATCAAGATAATCCTCATCTTCTTCCTCATCATCATCATCATCGTCCTCGTCCAATTCGTTATTGTTCATGGTCATATTTTGCAAGTCTTCAAGAGTATATCCTTCCTCTCCACCAAGACCTTTTCCGGGTAATTTCCCGCCGATACCCATTGCCTGAAGACCCTCCAAATCAAGTGGAGTGTATTCTCGTGTATCGGGGACATCGGCAAGATCATCTTCCTCTTCGCTACTATCACTGTCAATATCATCATCATTATCATCTGCATCGGCCATCATTTCGGCATCCTTTCATGATATTTTTTTGGGTTAGTTGTTGGAGTGTATCACACAACAGGAAATGCCGAAAAATGATGTTTTTTTTTTTCCCCGATGGAAAACCACATGATATATTTGTGTCGGTTTGTGATTCAGAGGATGATAGAAAGTTTGCAATTAGAAAAAATAATACATGCAGCAGTGGCGGGGGGGGTTATATATAAACAATCACACACAACATTTCGAAAGAGTAGTCTCTACATGTGTGTATAAAACGTGCCAAGACTTACCTTGCCAACAAGCATATCTCCAACCTTATCTTCCCCGTCCTCATCATCTGAATAATCATCCATTCGCAGGTCAGCAGGTAAACTCTTCGGATCAACACGTGGTACCTCCACCTCTTGCTTTTCGTCTCCTTCATCGTCTTCATTAACATCCTCCCACTCGTCATCATCATCGTCGTCGTTGTCTTCGACGGCAAGCTCACCAGCCTGAACCTTGTCAAGAAACTCCTGTTCGGCACGCGAATATTCGTATTTGGATGGGTTAGGGTTGGCCCTTCCTGCGGGGATCCATTCTATGGCGGCTATCATTGTTGGTTTTCGACTGTTGTAGTGAGAATAATGAAGCTATACTCTAGATTATAGCTTGCCTTTATTTTGCGTTTGTTCTTTCGCCATATTATTTTGTGATGGATGGCTCTCGGTAGCTTGGGGGGTAATTGGGAGTCTCCATCACATAGGCAAGATCACTTTTTTCATTTTTTTTATTTTTCTGCACTCGCCTATTCACCGAATAAGAACAAATAACCATGGCAAAGACACTCCCTACAGCAGCAGCCGTCAAAGGACATTCCTCCGTCAAGGACAAAATCAACACCATGATACCATCACCATCGGCTGCACGAAGGAGGAAGCATCATTCAGATTGGACGCAAAAGGTGAGAGCTATATATCCGTTTCTATATGCAGCCGGAATAACGGGTCGTGCGGAGCCGCTAACACAAAATCTTTCCACATCTATGACAAACACACACCACATACGCCAGAGAGATCATCGTCAAGTGAAAAAATCCAATCATACCTTGGAAAAAGAGAACGAGGAGGGCAATAATAACTCTTCTTCCAAATTTCTCTCTCCTTTACCAACCAAGAACAAGAATTTCAAGGTATCGGCACCCCAAAAGAAGGACAAGAACAAGAACTTGTTACGTACCATGCTGCTACTAAACAGAGATAATCCAATGTCATTTTATCATAAAACAACTACTCCGTCATCATCGTCGTCGTCATTAGCCACCACCACAACAACATTATTGATGGAGTTACCACCCTGTACTCCTCTATTACCAGAATTCAATAATTCCAAGCAGAAGGTAGAGTATCTTGCTACTCCTCGTATTCTTTTGGAACAGTTTGAGAAGGTCAATAATGCTGCTACTGCTGCTACAACTATCTCTGGTATTTCGGCGGATGATTTTGTAAAGGTTGCTTTACTTCTTGAGGATTGATAATATATGATGTAGATGTAGGTACATATCAGAGAGAGAGAGAGAGAGAGAGATGGTAGGTGTGTACAAGAGAGAAGAGTCAGTTGTGTGTACAAGAGTACATTCCCACACCTTACTTTTTATCGACACATGCCTATATTATATATAGTATATCTCTGCTATATTCACCAACGGTCGTTTATGTATAGCTGTTATATAGATATGCTCCTTTAGTACTACTTGTCTTTGCTTTCATTACTTGTTATCTGCTCGGGTTCCTAAAGCAAACATTTTTGTGTTCTTATTTAAACCGAAAGGGCCAACACAGGAACCTCTTCAGTATTTGCCTCTTCTCGATTGTATAGTTAAATGCCCCATATATTCAGCCTTGTCTCCACCTGCCTCAGCTATTTCACAAGACATTATATTTCTCTTAACTCTGCTGTATCTTCACATCTGATGCAACAACCAATTGACTATGTAATCATTGTTTTGACCAAGCGTTTCAATAGCTTCGTATCTCAAGAATATGAGCAAAAATGAAAAATGACCATCTGTCCGCTGTCCGCTGTCCGCTGTCCGCTTCCGCTTCCGCTTCTCCAAAGAAAAGGATCTCTTTTTCTTTTTTCATCGTACTATGTCCTTCCTTCTCATCTATGTAACAACCTCTCAATAGCTCTCATATCACAACATAATCGGCTTATGCTCTTTCGATAGACCCGACTTCCACTGGTGCTGTGAATAATAATATTATGGATGATGCATTGATGAGTATGCTCCTTGACTCTGTGGGGGGCGAAGAAAGTATGGAAGAATTTTCTTCTTCTCGTCTGTGCACCGAAGATGACTGGGAAGATCATCCTATGGGGGAACTATTCCGAGCTGCCAAAGGTCATCAAATATTTGAGGTGGAGTCCCTCCTCGAACAAGACAAATACAGAGAGGGAGTGAACGAGTTGGATGGAGATGGTGCCGGTGTTTTACATTTTATTTCACTCGATAATACCCATCGTCCAAGTATTTAAGAACGCTGGTGCTGATTTAGATTTGAGGGGTGAAAACATGATGAGCAGTGAAACGCCACTTCATGTCGCGGCATGGTGCGTGTTGTTTTCGTTTATATATCCTACAATTTTTGTCTATCATTTATTTTCTATTTTCTCACTCTATTATCCGGAACAGTTATGGACATGTTGCAATGGTAAAGGCTTTGATTGATGCTGGTGCGAAAGCAGAACTTTGGTCGCACTCCTCTATACAAGGCAAAAGATCTCAAATCACGTGATGGTCAGAGGTCCTTGCAGTTGATACGAAGCGCTGTGACGAGGGAAAGATCCGATCCAAACTATGTTGACGCGGTTACACAAAAGGCGAATGAACTAAGGCAGCTAGCTGAGGAATACTGGGATGAGGAAGAGTTGGGTCTTGCGATGGAAAAATATCAGCAGATTTTGAAGTTGCCTCACTGCGACAAGGATTATCGGAATTATGCCAATCTCGCTGGCTGTGCTCTCCAAGATGCAATCATGAAGAAAACCAGTGGAAAAATTGGAGGCCGAAATAGTTTCAAAACAGCATACGAGGCAGCATCAAAAGCGGTTGAAATTGAACCCGAATTTTTGATAGGCTGGGAAGAGCTGGCGAGAGCTTATATGGGTTACAGAGAATTGCCGAGAGCAAAACAGGCATGCGCCAATGGGTTAAAGCATTTCCCCAAATCGGAAGTATTGAACGAGATTTGGTCTGTGCTTGATCAAGTTGGAGTGCCAGATATAGTAGTTGATCACGAAAGCCAGGAGTTCGTGAACATATATGAGCGCATATACATAGACCGTTGGATCGGAAGCGTCGGTTGTGAATACTGTGCATTAAGCTGCATGGATGAACCTCGCCCAGAGAAATGTCCATTCTGCGGGTGTCCAGACAAAGAGCTTGATGACGACACTAACGATATGATTATCCGTCTCGTCATTTACGGAAAGAAAGATGAGGACATTTCCATTGCAAAAGATGATGATTTTCAGAGAAATGAGGACAGTTCTATTGGAGAAGATGATGATTATGATTCTGATTACCCAGATCTGCCAACGTTGATAGGGCCAAGTTCATCAAATGAAAAGGAATTCACATTTGCAGCTCCCTCCCAAAATGGCTCAACATCGTTTTACTTCGGATCTCCTTCTAGTAGGACAGAGACAACGTTTGTTTTCGGTTCACCCGAGACAAAAGGTGAAAAGTGATTTTTATGTCAGCAAAACGCGGCATGCGACGTAACTATTTGGGAGGGGGCGGAGGAGCTGTGGCATCATTTTCAGCCGATGAAATCTATGCAAATCCATAAGGACTAGTAACTTCCTGCATTCGCTGTATTTCATCTATGATCTTCTTAGAACTGCTTAGTATCATGCAATCTACTCAAACATTGGAGGCTTACTCCATGGCTTCAACTCTAGATACTTCTCCTCTTCTGTTACGCTAGCCGCCTTCCAATCATTTCGAAATAGTAAAACCGGTCTACGCCACCTATCTTGTACGATCATGATACCAAATAGCTTTCCGTCGGCATCTGCTTTGTCCACGGCATCCCAGCCGCCTTCAGCCCAACGCGCTAATGTGTATCCTATGGGTTCTAAGATAGAATCGACATTGTACTCACCCTTGAGGCGCGCTTGAACGACCTCAAATTGCAACTGACCAACGGCTGCCAAGATTAGTGGCCCTCCTCCATCATCATTACGTTGTCGTAAGGCCTGGACTGCACCTTCAGCAAGCAACTGATCAATTCCCTTCTGAAAGGATTTGTAAGACGAAGGATTTGGATTTCTAATGTATGCGAATATCTCAGGACTGAATGATGGGATTCCTGGGAAGGCAACCTTTTGGTTTCCTGTATACAATGTGTCTCCGATCGCAAAATCGCCTGGATTGTTGATTCCAATAACATCTCCTGGATAAGCCACCTCGACAGATTCACGATCTGATCCAAATAATGTTTGAGCTTGTGACAAATTGAATCTCTTCCCAGGTTTGGATCTGGAGTGTCCCACCTTCATACCTTTCTGAAAGGATCCCGAAACAATGCGGACGTATGCCAGCCGATCACGATGTTTGGGGTCAAGGTTGGCTTGAGTCTTAAAGACAAAGCCGGTAAATTCTCCAAAGGATGGTGATACCAATTCATTTGGTTCGTCATCTTCTTCAAGTTTTGATTGTGCTCCCTTTTTACCTTTTCCCTCTTCAACAAGTTTCGCTAATCTGCCACTTGGCCTCGTACCCATGCTGCAAAACTTATCTAAGAACAATTGAACTCCGAAATTGGTCATGGCTGATCCAAAGAACAAAGGAGATTGATCTCCAGCCATCACTCGTTCCATATCCAATGGAGCAATCAATTCATCTAGAATTTCAATATCTTCCAACAACTTATCAAACAATTCGTCATCATCAATACGAGCCTTTAACGTTTCCAAATCACTCATTGGGACAGTCTCCACCTCCGCCTTACTTTTTCTGTCTCCCTTTCCAAACAAGTGAACAACATTCTCCATTCTATCCAACACTCCCTTGAACCTTGCTCCGTCCCCAATGGGCCATACAATAGGGTATGTCTCCAACCCGAATTCGCTTTCAATTTGATCCATGATTTCATTTGGATCCAACGCCGGACGATCCATCTTATTTACAAACGTAAACAATGGCAAATTCCTCATTCTCGTAACCTCAAACAATTTCCGTGTCTGCGGTTCCAATCCCTTGGCAGCATCCAACAACATCACGGCATTATCCGCCGCCGCCAAGGCCCTGTAGGTATCCTCACTGAAGTCTTGATGGCCAGGAGTATCCAAAATATTGACACATAAATCGTTGTACTCAAATGACATAACCGTAGCACTAATACTAATCCCACGTTCTTTTTCCATCTCCATGAAATCAGATTGAGTAGCTCGTTGTTCACCCTTCATTCGGACCGCGCCGGCTTGTTGGAGTGCCCCACCATAGAGAAGGAGTTTTTCCGTCATGGTTGTTTTTCCAGAGTCGGGGTGAGAGATGATGGCGAGGTTGCGACGACGGTCAATTTCTTTGAGGGGGGCTGCAAACGAGGAGGAGATTGTTTCTTCTTCTTCTGCTGTGGTGGAGTGTAGTCTGTTAGTGAAGGATGATGTAACAGCAGGGACTGGTGGTAGGAAAGCTAGTGCCCCGAGATGATTTTGATTGCAGATGCATAGCGATAGAGCTAGCATCAAGAGCGTCTGTGCTCTGTTGCTGGCTTTGTTCGTTGTCGTCCACGTCATGATAAGCGAGTTTGGCTGAAAGGAAAGGTTGTATTTTAGAGACTAAAAGGTCCGCTAACTCTTGTCATAAGTCAGAGGATAAAAGGTTCGATATCAGCTGCCTTCCAATAAAATAATTGTAGTGTATTGCAAGCTGCTAAGACAGAGAGGTTGTTTCAAAGAACAAATGAGTTGGTTCAGGTTGGTTCGCAACCCGTTTCACGTGGATGGAAATGAGGACGAGTGGATGGAAGGGACACCTCTTACATAAGTAGGAATTCTAAGCTTAGTTAGTGGGATAGTACTTAAGGTACTACCGTACATACCTATCGATAACGTTTCCACTTTTGGCTGCGACCATGGTGCTGTAACTCCTACTATGTAATACAGCTCGCACATGAGTTTAATGTAACCACAATCTGCACTTATATCGAACGCCATTACTATTGGCTACCGTCTGGAGGCGGAATTCCGTCGAGGTTCATGCCAAAGTTGAAATATTACAGCCGCCATTGGCACCATCACCATGATGATTGATGATCTCCGCTGGCCTCACTCTGCTGTGGACCGTTTGGCAATTATACCCTTCTTAAAAATATTTTTCATTGTGTATTATGAACGTCTGAGTTCGTGTGTTACGTTTTACGTTTTTGAAATGATAATTATTTTTCCCGGTCACAGATAATAGATGCCGGCCGCGCGTCTCAAAAAGTACGTATGTAGCGTACAAGTACTTATGTGATATGTACATCATCTTTCGTATCTTTTTGTAGTATCTAGATAGGCTCTCTCTAGATATCGTGGTTCCATCCGTGTCATGACAGAACGGGTCTAGTATTTTATATATTTAAGTGTGTAGGATTGAGGCAAGCGCTAACGTTGTTGGCAGGGTGACGTGACATTGACATCGTAGATTGCAGTTTTAACAATAGAGATCCTGTCCTGAAGACTTGAGAGTTAGCTTCGCCGCCGGCCGACACTTGCTACTTAGTATCTGCTACAAAACCTCCGAAGAAATGGACGACCCACTAACTATGTATGGACAACGTCCCCAACCCGAAGAGACACCCGAGTTCCTCTCGGCGAAATATGCCGAATTAGAAGAAGAACTCTCCAAAATACCCACGGAGAAAAAACAAGGGTGGACATCTGCCAATTTAAAATGTCCCTTGCTTACTAATGAATCTCATCGCTTAATGTTCCTACGGTGTGAAGTATTTAATGTGAAAGAAGCTGCTAAGCGTATTTGCAACTATTGGGATAAACGAATCGAGCTGTTCGGGGAGGTGTTGGCATACAAGCCACTGCATGTGGGCGGCGCAAATGGTGCGCTACATGAGAATAGTGAGAATACTCAGCAAGATGCTGATAGAGTTAGGTTTACGTGGAAGGGGTTGTATCTGGGCTTCATCAGGCCGCTAATGACACATGATACGGGTGGAAGGGCGATAGTGTATACGGATCCTTCCGTTTTAAAGGGTTACAACCACACCGTGGAGGAACGATACGGTGTCATCCGATCTATTTGGTATGTCCTTCACAGCATCTTGGAAGGGGATGATACCGTGCAAAAATTAGGTGTTGTTGTTATTGGATATCCTCATCATGCCAAGCTTTCCTATGTGGATAGGAAGCTAATGAAGATGAATATGGAGAGTATTACCGGATGTATTCCAATCCGCGTGAGTGCATTCCACATCTGCCATCCTCCATGGTTCTTTGGTCATGTGATTTTCCCACTAATAAAAGTCATCATGCCAGAACGGATGAGGAAGCGTCTTCGTATACATTCAGGCTCGGAGGAGAAGGTTTTGGAGCAGTTACAGAAATTTGGATTGGATAGGGAAGTATTACCAAGTGATATTGGTGGTGATGTAATTCTTGATATGGATGGGTGGTTGCAGGAGAGTAAAAAGAAGGGATTGTAAGCAAATGAGTTTCATAGAATGATATTGTATTGTATAGGCTAGGAAATGTTCTTACTGGGGGGAGCTGTTGTTTATTATTATTTGTCTTTAGATGTGTTTTAAAAACAGATAGAGCGTTAGATATGTTAAACAAAATAGATCTATCTCTTTTCTTCAATGAAATAAATATTCGCTTGCCATCTTCATCCGATCGATCGACGGATTGTACCAGCAGGCGTTATGAGTTGAAGTAATGCCAACCCAGCAGGCATTTCCCATTCTTCATCATAAAAATACACTTGTACCACTGCGTTACTCCTATCATCACCATTCTTTTCTTCCTGTCGATACCAAAACTTTGTCCGACCAATAACATCAATCTTGGGTTTCCAAAACAATGCATTCAATTCACCAATCATATTCCATCTTGTTTGAATGTATCCTTTTTCTTTTTCCAATGTAATATCCAGTAACGTAGAGTTGCTAATTTGTTCCTTGCCTAATGCATATTCGATAACGGGTACTAAATTACCTGGCGAAGCAAGTTAAGTGAATAATAATACCAAGTTCTCTCTTTTCTAATGTTAGATGTACTTACCGACATTTTTCACGTAATCATCCACCCCTACGAATGATAGTGTTGGATCTTTAAACGTACAATTGGATACAAATGAAGATGTATCGATGTTTCCAGTCCATAGATAATTGTTTTGGGTGTATTCTTTCTGGATTCTTTGAAGTAGTTCTTCTGGGGAGGTTGGCGGCATGTTTGTGCTTGTTTCATTCTCTCTGCTGTTATTTCCTCCAAAGATATTGTTGGTGAGTGAGGTTAGAGTTGATACCAAACCCTTTGTTACAGACGCAGATGACTCGTAGGAGGAGGAGAAAGAGCTACCCTTAGTGTCACTGTCATCATATGTGGCGAAGATAGGGGTTGGTTGTGATATTTGCCGCAGATCATTATTTTTTGGTCCAGATCTTCCACTTGAGTGGCAGTCAGGCCGAGATAGGGAACAAAAGGCACTAACGGCCACTATTAACGGCGTAGAGACAAGTGCAGTTAGTGCTTTCCTCGTCATGTTATTTAGTTGAGGCGAAATGAAATATGAAATTGTTACGTTGGAAGTTGGGTTGGGAGTTGAATTAGGGAGGTTGTGATGAGCTGAGCTGAGTGAGTTAGTACGGAGTCGGAATTAGTACTGAATTTTCCACTTTCCAAAACGTTACGCTACATCAATAAAAAACGACAACACAAATCCAAAGGACCGTCTTTTAAATTGCCGAAAGGATTGCAATTATACATTAGGCACCGATAATAGTGAATTGGTTGTAGAGTAGACGGTAGAAGTTACAAGCGAGCATATGAGCAAAGTCGTCCAGCCACATCGATCATGGGCAGGAAAAGAAAGAACCGCGGCACAGGAGTTGACCAGCCTCAGTATCAACCAATCGAAGATCCTTTGATGATAAAGTCAAGCTGGTTCGGCGATGAAATACGGTGGATCAGTCGTCGTGATGAATGTAGAAATGACTCTTCTTCGTTGCAAGATTCTACCACCAACATCAACGGTAGTAGTAGTGCAGAAAAAGTGACTGCAAATCCAAGTGATATCATCAACATCAGCGGTGGTGGTGGTGTCGGCAACGGCGGCAACAACGCAAAAGGTATAGAAGATACGCATCAATCACTCGTTGAAGAATTAAATCAACTCAAACAGCAACTCATGCCAGCTGCCCAGTCATGTGCTGATGCCGTCAATAATTACAGCAACATCAACAGGACCTCCTCCTCAACAACAATCACAAACAACAAAAATAAACAAGCCACAACTCCACAATATGAATTTCGGCAGGCACGCTCCATATGCAATCCATACGAGCGACTTGGTGACGCGTCAATTCGTCCCCATCGTTACAGTACCAATTCCCAGCGTCATCGACGTAACGACACATCATCTTCATCATTTCAGTTTGTTAATCGATCTGCAATCAAATTGGCAAATATTGATGCTTTACTGGGATTTGCTCTGACTCAATCATCATCAAGAACAACAACAACAACAACATCTCTGGCTGCTTCTTCTTCTTCAGTAACAAATGTAGATGAATATTTTGCATTTGTAGATGTTTGTGGCGCACCGGGTGGGTTTAGTGAATACATTTTATATAGGCATATGCATCCTTTCAGTAGTAGTGAGCAGAAGAAGAAGAGCATTGATACGAAATCTACTTCTGCTTATGATGGCGGTGGCGGTGGCGGTGGTTGTACAGAAGAGGACTGTGCTAGTGCGAAAATCCCCTGTTATGGATTTGGTATGAGTCTATCTGGAAGGAATGATGAGGGCAAAGGTGTTCGTTGGGATTTGAATCACTTGAAGAAGCATTACCGCCTTCAAGTCGATGGAAAGTTAGCGGCTAATCCTAATGCAGCAACCCAAACTTTTACCACCAATATGAGTTGCAAAAACAACAAAGAGTTACTACATTATCATGTATGCAATGGTATTGATGGAACGGGAAGTATTTACAACTGGGAAAATGTAGTAGAGCTTCAGCGACAAATATCAATACATCTGCGACAAAAGAATGATGACGGTCACACAAAAAATAGTAATGAAAGCGAATCAACAACGCAACATCAACAAGTTCACTTGGTAGTCGCCGATGGTGGTTTTGATGCTCAACGAGATTCAGACAATCAAGAAATGTTGGCTCATCACATTGTTGTTTCACAAACTGCTGCGGCACTAACATTACTTCGTGAAGGGGGCATTTTCGTCGTGAAGATGTTTGGTTTTCATGAAGATCCGACGAAACGAATGCTTCGCTACTTGTACGGATGCTTTGACAAGATAGCGTTTGTGAAGCCGACATCGTCGAGACCGGCTTCGGCAGAGCGATACGTGGTTTGTTGTGGGTATGATGGAGTTGAAAGTAACTGGGACGGATTAGCGTGGACACAACAACAGATGAAAATCGCGTCAATAGAACTTCAAAAGACAGTCAATGATTGCTCTCCTTTGGACAATCTAGCCATTAAATTTGATCTGGACATGCTAAAGCTGAACGTGGAAAGTTGCCGTTCAATTGTCAACTATTTGTATCAAAAGAGAGATGCGGTAGGAAAGGAAGAACAGGCGCAACTCGATTGAGCAAGTAATCCTTGCGACGAAAGGCCACAAATTACAAACACGACAAGTTACATACAGTCGCCAAGTTACATACAGTCGCCAGCGCCAGTTAGATCTCTAGTTTAAAGTGAATCTTCACCGTTTAAGCTGATAATCACCATTGCAAAACTTGAAGCCAGTTGGAGGCTTAGACTTAGAAGAGAGACTTTGATTGACTTGTCATCCTTCAACAGCTCGCCTTCCGGCTAACTCAATGGAATTCCAAGCACCATTCCATGCCCATAATCAATCTCGGTTAGCTCAGACCAAACGAGCGTCCCACAACTGAAGTCTTCAAAAGTCTTCTAGCTAGCTGCTCCTCGTATGACCGTGAATGTTGTAATTTGTGTCTCCGAGACGACGACTACAGAATGTGATTATGTATTGTGAGTAAGTGGTTTTATGTACGAGTTGATCTTCTATGCAGCACCGCTGTATGCCGGTTTTGTGTCCTTTCGTGTCACGCGGGGCACTGATCTACGTTGGAATCGTTTGAGGGCTCCCGCTCACGCAGACCCACGCGCATTCAAAAATTTACTTCCGCAATAATTCTGCCGACGCCAACACGTAAGTCAAAAAATGTTCTGTTATGCTACTCGGAACCACCAAGAAGAACACTTCTTGTTGTTGTTATCACCCTACCATCCTGCCAAATCATCACTACGTTTGCCGCTAATATATCACCACATTAACATCTGCGCTACCATGTTGGTATCGACCGCGACACGCTCCCTAATCCGCTCCAACGGGGCCGTCCTACGCCAGAATGTTCGGCTCATGTCATCCATCGCCTCTTCGGAAAAGGCAAATGCGGCCGTTGGCTACAACACTAACACAACTGCCAAGCGTGAGATTCATTCTGATCCGCCCCAAATGAAGAGTGCACCGTCGCTTCAATACGCCTCGCCACCGACATACTTCCCAGAAGATGCCGCTGATGAGAAGGAGGAGGCTTCGTCCACATCTGGTTTGGTCGATCGATTCAAGATTACTGCCGAGGTGACCGTTTCCAAGATATTTCCTGCAGGGTTTGGGTACGTAGGCAATAGACATGCAGCTCGTATCAAATAATGTTATGAATTCATATTGTGCTCACATGATATGTCTCATTCACATCTATCTATAGCTGGCAATCGTCATCCATCTTAGCCAGCCAATATTTGGGTTACTCGTCCGACTCCATGGCCTTCGCTCTAACCACTGGTCTCGGTGATGCCATCGGAGTCATGATCGGACACTGTGCCTACTTTGCTGCAAAGAAGTCCATCACTGGTGATAACTCTATCAATATGGAACGAGAGTCACAAACAGGTCTTCTCCTTGCAAGTGCTGCCTTCTGCAGTGGCACGGCATGGCAACCTCTTGTGGATGCCTTCCAGGGCGCCAACTTGCCCTTCATACAAGTCTTTGCTGGCACCTGGATTGGATGTGGTACGGCCTTCTATTTTGGATTGAGAGGAGCTCGTACCATCCTCTCGGGTCCATGCAAATACATCCACGAGCCCACCTATGAGAACTCAACGACGGACAAGTCCCTATCGGCCGCTATCGGAGGGGCCACTGGCTTCTTCGTGGGTACTGACACGGCATATTTGCCCGCTCAGAACTTCTTGTTCGATGTCGTTGGTATTCACGAGACGACTCCACGGTTGATGGGGTGTTCCATTGCTGGCACGAGTACAAGTTTAGGCTTTGTGGCTGCACAAAGCACATTGAATGCTATTTATCCGACAGGCAAGCTGTGGAATGATGGCAAGTAAATACGGTACAATATCTCTTAGATTGTTTTCAGTATGCCGTGTATGGTCTTGGTGAGAGCAATTTTGAATGGATTTTTTATGTTTCCCCCTAATTTAGAAGTTGTTGGAGGAAGCGGGTATGTTGATTTTGATCGTTACCACTTACTGTGGGAGTGCGGTGAGAAATTTTTTGTGGTGTCAGTGTTGGCATCTATCTATGCAACGCTTGATGTTGAAGAATATTTTTTTTGCGTCTTCTCCATCTGACATGTAAATAATGTAATTAAGAAGTTAGCAACAAAACAAAAGAAGGTTCATATTAGTCGGACATACTTTCGATATCTCAGGTCTCATAGATTTTTCTGAGACAGGACAACATCACTCCTTAGCACAGGTATCCCTTGCCCTTGAGCGCGGAGAGGTTGGAAAAGAACCTAGGTGCAGCCTTTGACTTGACTGGTTCAAAATGGAGGAAGGGAAGGCTACACTATTAGTATACAATATCTATTGTCAAGGGATGAATCGCCTGCTGTCCAAATTAGTGCACCCGAAGATGACCGCAGAGGAGGAAGAAGACAACACAGGATGGAGAGATGGAACCCTCCTATGATCTCAACCTAGTACTTAATGACAAACTTCGTAAGGAGGGTGGCAAACCATTTGATTGCACCAATTTAGGATTCTAATGTGGTATGTGTCTTTCTACGGTACCTGACAGGTGTTCCTTTCTTCACGCCGTCCTAATTGTATGCAGCAGCTCAAGCATCATTGACAGTGTCAATTATGATGTACTCTTCAGATTCCATTCACACGGAACCATATTCTCTTGCTTTCTAATTCATAGTAGGTACTGATCAGCAGCTGGTGCTAGGTGTAGTCGAGGGTAGAGGGAAGTGTGGACAGCTGACAAGATTGGCCAATGAAGTAGTTGGGTGGAGAGAGTTGTTCTGACAAGTGCGAGATGAGAACTCATACTTAGCCATACAGGGGGGAATCGTTTAAGTTGAACCTAGGCCCTACTGAGTCTGGGTATTGGTATATGGCTCCTGCTCCTGCTCCTGCTCCTGATGATTCATCTCTGCAAAGGCAGGAGCAATTGCAATTCCATGCACTTATAACATCGCCATCTTCATCATCATCTTCAGCTCAACAATGAATCGAGTACTTTGTTAGGAACTTTTTGGTCG
>JALLBJ010000352.1:0-26172 GCA_036940105.1 Skeletonema potamos
GTGTGACAGCGCGGACAATTTCCAACTTCAACTGAGGCGTTTAGGATCGCCTCCCGTTTGATAGTACCATACCACATTTGAAAGTACCTTTTACTTCTATGTAGGAGATTACCCATGGACTGTCCAGTGTCGGTTCGCCTCTCCGACTTTTCAGCTGGCCGGCGTGCTGGCCGGGGAAAAGATTTCGACGGTTCTTATCACTTCTCACAAAAAATCAAATCAAATCAACCCACTACATACAACCAAAAAACAACCAACAACCATGAGTTGCTGCAGCGCCGACGGCACCCAAAAGATGAAGCTTCACGTTCTTCCTGTTTGTAAGTATGTTTTCTATGCTTCTAAGATGCCTAGAGTATGTGGACTGTATGTTTACGCGTCATTTGCTTGGACGGGAATGGCTGCTCCATTATTTTACCCGGAAGAGTTCTCAAACTGTTTCTTTCGCCACTTCCCTACATTCAATTACAGCCGCCAACAGCCACGGCTGTCTTGCCATCGCCAAGGCTCTCAAACTCGAAGAAAAGGGTCTCGAGATCGTTGACGCTTATGGCAAGACAAGATCCGAGGAGTTCATTGCCATGAACCCATGTCACTGCTGCCCTACCCTCGAATTTGGGGGCGATAAGGGAGCCATTTGGGAGTCGTGTGCTTGCATGCGTACCATGTGCCAACTTTTTGAAGGAGGAGAGAAATATTACCCCAAGGATCCCATTATGAGGGGCAAGATTGATCTTGTTTGTGACTGGAAGAACACGGTAAGTCTTTTGGCGCTAATATGTGATTGCGTAATTCTTCGTTCCGTTTTGTTCACCACGGCTTTATTCTCTTTCTGCCCTATACTGCATAGGCCTTTTATCCCCCTTTTTATCACATTGCGTATTGCATGTTCGGAGTGCCTGTTGATGAGGCGAAGGCTAAGGAAGACTTTAAGAAGCTCTGTGATGAACACTTCCCCATTTTGCTCGATACGTTCCTCAAAAACAACAAATTCTGCTACAGCGACACTCCCACAATCGCTGATTTGGGCGTCGCTCCACTTCTAACTTTGATCAAGGGCCGCCCCAAATTCTGGGCTAAGGTTCCTGAGGGAGTAAAGGAATACCATGAACGCGTTCTTCAGGCTTTCCCCGAAGCTGATGAGTATTTCAAAATGTTGGACTCTATGGCTACTGCGTACAAAGGAGAAGGTGCTGATGCCGAGCCCTAAGTAGTATTGATGTTTGTGACGGAGTTGCATAGTCCTAACAGACGAGATAGTCGACGCTAACTTCGAGTAAAGTGAACTACGTACACAAAAACAACTTCTATTTACAGCTTACTTTGTGGCTGCGTGTTGTACATTTCCTCAATTTGTTTTGCGTAATGTGCCTGCAACTGTGGACGCTTCAATTTAAACGTGGGAGTGACAAGTCCACTTTCAGGCGAGAACACGTTTGGTTCCAAGTGCACTGCTCTGACAGTCTCGAATCCATGTAATCCATTTGATTTGGATAATCGTTTTATTTCAGAAAGGATTTCCTGCTTGAGTTTGTCGTGTTGGCATATCTCGGAAAAAGGAGCGGAAGCAACATCCGGTGCATGTTCCTTAGCCCATGCACGAGCAGGCTCTTCATCAGGGACAACAATTGCAACAAGAAATGTCTGAAACGAGTCACCATGTACAAAAGATTGACCAATCAAGAGACTCTGGTTTATGACATTTTCAATCTTCTCTGCTGCCACATACTCCCCTTGTGCCAGCTTGAATATGTTCTTCTTTCTATCAATGATTCGCAATTGGCCGTGATATGTCCACAAACCAACGTCTCCACTGTGAAGCCAACCCTCGCTATCAATTGCCTCTTTTGTCTTCTCCTCGTCTTTGTAATATCCTTTGAATACCGGAGGACCACGAATACAAATCTCTCCACGTCCTTGACAGGGCTCTCCATTGTGCGACGTATCTGCAGCGCAACAAATCAAAACAAGTAAGGATCTGCGCAAGCAATATGAAGCAACAAAATACAAGGATCAAGGATAAGACGCACCAGTAGACAAATATCCCATCTCGGGTACATCAACCAACACGACATCTACACAATCATGAGGTCCCCCAACATGCCCAAAACTCGCGATATCATCTGGATGGCCAAACGTTGCAGCTGCACTTCCCTCAGTTTGTCCATATCCCTCCACTACGGGCACGCCAAGTAAACATCGAAAAAAGGCCATCACCGTAGGACTCAATGGGGCTGATCCCGATACCATGAGACGGACACAATCTAGACCCAAAGCTTTTTTGATTTTGTTGAAAAGGATAAGATCCCAAAGTCCATGCGTAAGCTTCCCCTCCTGAAGCCCCATTATCTTGGCACGAAGGGCAGTGTTGAACATCTTTTCGGTAACACCACCTTTAGCTGCCATACCTGCCATAATTTTGTCATGAATTTTATTCATTACTCTCGGCACCATCGGAATCACAGTGGGTCTGCAAGCGACGATATCTTCAATTAATAGCAAAGCATCCCCACGAAAGAATGCAATGGACGCACCAGAATAAAGCATTTGAGCGACGACACCGCGTTCATAGATATGAGGCAGAGGTAAATACGAAATGTGACGGTCATTGGGGTAAAATGGAAACGTGCTTGCATACCCAGCCCCAGCGGAAACCAGATTTTCATGTGTAATTAATGCCCCTTTTGGATTGCCAGTGGTCCCAGAAGTGTAACAAAATGTTGCAATGTCAGACGGATCAGGCGGATTGTGTTTATGTCCCTCTGTTGGGATAATTTGCGACCCAAGCGCTTCAATCTTTGCAAAAGATACAACTTTGAGTCCTGCACTGGCAGCCAACGATGATGCTTCTGCAGTTACACCATCGACCAAAATCACACTATGGAACTTTGGACAAGTTCCCGAAGCCTTGGCTTCACACAGTCTGGCAAGTTCCTTTCTAGAACAAACAACACAGGAAAGACCGGTATGCTCCAAAATGAACCGCACCGTATCTGGCCCCAGTGTGTCATAAAAGGGCACTGTAGCACCGCCAAGACAATACGCTGCATGTTCCGAAAGGACCCACTCGGGACAATTCTTCATGTATAATCCAATCAATAACATGCCATCATCATTCCGATCCAATAAACTTTCTCCGCCCTTTTCTAGACCAGCTGCCAATGCATCCACGCGTGCGACACATTCACCATAGCTAGCGTAGACAAACGGTGTGGCAAATCCAGTGTTGCTGCTATATACATATAAGAGTTTGGAGTGAGGAATGACAATGCCCGAAAAAGAGATGATGCCCCTCGTCATGGAATAAGTAAAAGCTAATATATATTATCGTCGTTTGCGAACCTTACCTAGTAGCACGAAAGCCAAGACATGGTCCGAGAGGATTGATATCCCTCCCTCTGCGCAGTGCTTCATACAGTGTACGCACCCCGAATGCTCCAAGTACAGGTGATGCGAGCGGATCACAGGAACGACGGATGTTACCACGTCCTCCTGATGGGTGATCGGGTGAACGAGAGGTTGAGGGCACCTCGATGGACCATTGTTGGTTCGATGTGGACGCCATATTATCTACTGTTTTTTTTGTTGACATGCAGAAAAAGATACATGTAAAAGATATAGAAAAGATATATAGGATTTGAGTGACATTTGAGTGTTTTGCGATTGCGTTTTTTGTTTGGTTTGATGATTTGATCTCTCGTCCTTCCGTCGTCTCCCCCTCACGTTCTTAATTCGCCCCGCCATATCACCGCCGCCCTCCAATCATATCCCTACCGCAAAGCATACTACTACCAAATATCATCAATGTTGTGATGCCTTGCTCTCTCTCCCTACCTATTATCAATAAAATAGCAATCACAGCAACAACAAACATGACTCAGTAATATGGGCCGCCGATCACGCCACTCCGCCAAATCAGGCGATCAAGCCATGTACAAATCTCGCACATCATCATCACAACAGGAAGATAAAACAAGAAAAAATAATGGTGATGACGACGACGATGACCCAATGTACGATGAGGTAGATCGCTACCACAATCGTAAAGAAGAGGCATTCTTACAGCTAGATGGTCATGATGATGATGATGATGATGATAGTAGCGAAGATGATGATGGGATTACCAAGGGCAAGGAGGGTGTCTTTGACTTGGGTATTGGAGGGAGTAGTGATGAAGAAAGTGATGACGAGGATGATGGAGATCAAGACATGATGGCTGCATCATCCCACTCGAAAAAGGCGGCGGCTGAGCAGCTTGCCTCCTCCTCTGATGACGAAGATGATAGTGATGATGACGACGACTACGACGATAATGATAAAGAGAAGAAGTCCAACCTCCTCAATTGGGGAGCAAAAAAACATTCCTACTACCATGGAGACACTGCTGATTTAGAAATTGGACAAGATGTCGATGATGCCCTACTAGAAGAAGAGGCGGCGTATGAGGTTGAGAAGGCGCGATTGGAGGATATGGAAGAGGTAGACTTTATGTTGGAGGGTGACGAAGACGATGATGATGATGAGGAGGAGGTAGTAGACGAGAAGTCAAAGGCGAAGAGGAAACAAACGAAGAAGTCATCTAAGAAAGAAGAGACAGAAGACTTGGAAACTTTGCAACCAATCAAGAACACCAAACAGATATCCAAGCTATCAAAGAAGGACAAGATCAAGCTGCTCAAGGCCAATCATCCAGAATTGTTGCCCTTGGTGCAGCACTTCTCTGGATCAGTGCAAGACCTCGTCGACTCAACGATGGTGGCGGGAGGTGCTTTGTTGAAAAATGGAGCTAAAGCTGGTAGGAAGGAAGCTCAGGTATGTTCACTTACTTTTTCCATTTTGTACTTATACATGTTCCTTTTTGTGGGAGACGCACCCAATATGATAGACTGAAACAGACATACAAAGTATGGTTGATGTTTTCGGTAGAAACGTGGTGCAAAATCAACGTCGGGATCTATTTTTATCCTACGAATGGGCTTTGTTTCTTATAAGCATCATTCGCTTGTATAGATTCCACATCCTTTCACACCTTTCACACTCATATTGCGTTCACTTCACTTACTAACATTTTGATTGTTCTTTGATACTCGCATTAGGCGATAGGTGCAACGTCAGCTGGCTTGCAGTATCTCATTACCAAGTCCATGCTACAAGCATCCAAGGCATTAAATCTATCGCTCTATCTTTTGTTGAAAGCTGATCAAGCCTCAAATGCATCCACAAGTTCAGAGAGTGGTGTCATGTTTATGGATGATGATATCGCCGATGACGTCCGCAATCATCCTGTGATTGATCGACTGAATCAACTGAGTAAATTAACAGATAAACTCGATAGCCTCGAGGAGAATACTTCCGGCCTGAAGGAGCAGTTTAGGAATTTGGTGAAAGCCGCAAACTTGATTAGTGGTGGAGATGTGTCTTCTAGTGACGATGATAGTGAAAATGATGATCGAGCGGTTAATGTTGGGGGGAGTGACGAAGGAGAAGGATCGGATGCGGAATTTGCTATAGAGGAGCAAGTGGATCCGGATGAAGCTACAGAATCTTCATCGGATAGTGAAGTAGAATCAGCAGAAGCTATACAACGAAGAGTGATGACTGAGGCTAGGTTTGCATTGCGAAATCAAGATATTGATCAAGACAATGCCAAGTCGAGTAAACGAAAGCGCCGACTTGCTCCCTCGTCCTATGACTATGGCGATGAGACAGAAGAGCTGACTGAAAAGGCGGTAGCTGCTGGTCGAAAATTGGCATCGACCATGAATTCAATTTCTCAAAAGTCAGCAACGTCTCATAAAAAGAAGAATAATTCGATTGGAGACGAAGTGGAGGGAGATGAAGACGAATACGAACAACTGCAACGAGGCTTGTCCATGATGGAAGCCGAGTTTGGCGGAGGTTCGGATGATGACAACGACGATGGTGCAAGTGATGACGATGGCGAAGGAGAAGGCTTTGGTGACGATGATGATGACGATGACTTCTATCAGAAAATCAAATCTAAAAGCTTGGCCAAAAAGAAGACAAAGAAAGAAATGTACGCTGTCGCTCCGAAATATCCTCGCCTTGATAATGAAGTTGAAGGAGAGCGAACTATCGGCAGAATAATAATGAAGAATCGCGGTCTTGTCGCACACAAGCCCAAGATCAATCGTAACCCCCGTGTCAAGAAGCGAGAACAATATCGTAAGGCACTCATCCGTCGGAAGGGTGCTGTGCGAGAGATACGTACTGAGGAAGGACATGTGTACGGTGGAGAGTCTACTGGTATCAAGTCAGGTATTTCTCGGAGTAGGAAACTATAAGCTAGAAAAGTTAAGCCTCCATAGTCCAACCTTCGATATCAAGATCCATATCAGATTCGATCAAGTAACCTCCCCGAGAGACATAATCTTTGTATGCATTGAGGCGTTTTTCAAACGCATCCTTGTGGTCTCTGTTGAAATGATACCTTTCAACATCAGCATCAATCACTCGTACTCCAGTGTATTGTCCCCTTTCACCAACATTTGACTTCTGCAAGTTAGGGAATTCCTTCTTCATTTCAACGTGAAGTTCCAAAGCCTTGAGCAACATTGGATGAGATCGTTGGAACACCTCCGTTCCATCACTAAATTCATTCTTTGGAGCGTTGTCATTCCCTCCTATTCTACCTTGTTTGCCCACACGACGATAGTTCTTATTTGGTAAATGCAACACTGTAAGCTGGCCAAAATTCTCCACTGGTAATAATTGTATCACACCGCAGTGTCTACTACCATATAACATTTGTGAACTCATCCACACACGTTGAGTTCCCTCGGTGGGCTGACTAGGTTTCTTTGGATGTGCTGGTCGGTCACGAATCTCATCGAATTTGCAGTTCTTGCGATCTTTCCATGCCTTCAAAAGTGAGGCGGTGGCAAGATACATCCCCTGATGATGTAAATTCATCGATATATAATATGGAGATAAAGCTGTGTCCTCTACCTTGTCCACTGCCTTTTCAAATATCGGTTTGCCAAGATGCTCCCAATACACTCGTGTAACATTTTCGGTAGCATGTCGAGTTTTATCCGTAATCACCACATTTTCGGGAAAGTCATATTCATATCTCACAATACCCACATTAAAATCCGACGCGTGTTGTGAACCCACAATACGTTCCACACGATTTGTTTCATGCAGATAGGCTGCCACCGTGGTCGGAGAAATACGTATATCATCCTCTGTATAAATAAAGACATCATACTGGTCGATCCGCTCGTAGAATAGTTGTCGATGGAAATCCACCAAATGCAGCCGAACATGATTTGGTTTTAACACCATTGTAGTGGTAAGTCCAGAATTTGGCGAGGGATTGTTGCACCTCATACGATCGTTGAACATGTCAATGAAGGCAACGGGGTAGACGACTGTTGTGTAGATGACAATGTCTACCTTTGATCCGGCGTAGCATAAATCGCGAAATCCATCTAGAACCTCTTCCAAGTGGGGTAGTTGCATGAAGTCGAAGGAGGCTATTGTGACTAATATTCGCAGGCCCTCTAACATTGACTTTGATGACGAAGTGGTGGGAGCTGCGGCAGACGATTGCATTGCACTTTGACCCTTTGAAAATTCCGCTTTGGCAGATGCAACATTGTGATAATGAGGTAAGTGAGACGTTGATAACAGCGGATCATTGTTGTGCACTCTCCATAGAAAGAAGGTGGAGCAGACTGCCAAGCCGAGCAAAAAGGACGTTACCATCAATATTACCAGCCGCATGGCGGACAGCGATGGTGCCCTCCGTTGGTTTGCGTGGCCTGCCATCGTCGCATACAACATTCAACCAATATATTCAGCATTATCGCCATCATAGTGTACCATATGTACATATTATTATGAATGCACCCTCATTATTGGTGGACTGTGGACTCCCAATTCACAAGTACAGAAAATCCCCCTCCGACATTACCACACTATTATGTGCTCTCGCCTACAATGAAGTCCGCACTGCTACTACTTGCAGCCTCCGCTCTTTGCGGCTCAGATACTATTACCATCGTCTCTTCATTTTCGACGACAAATGGGGCCGCTTTCCACAGCAGAAGAAAGGACATTATGAAGCTCGACATGTTCTTTGCTAGCGAAGCTGCCACTGACGCATCATCAGCTGATGATGATACAGCTGCTTCTCCCACAACGAACGAGTCAACAATGGATATCAAATTGACACCTCTCGATGGCTCTGAAACATCCGTAATCAACGCTGCAAAATTCATGGTGGACGCATTTTGGCTGCAATCGCCACAACAATTGATTACAGCAGGGGGTAGTGGAGATCCTTCGACCATTACGATATCAGATGCAATCAAATCATCACTTACAAACATACAAGCAGATGATCTCCTGAGTAAATACGAGAGCGGATGGGGAAGCGTAAGTTGGATGCCCTAATCGTAGTTGCAAGTGATGGAAGTAGTGATACCAGTTTACTATCCGCAGATGATATCCTTGGCTTGGTCACTATTGAAGTACGCTTGCTCAATTCAAACGATCTACTCTCCGCAGATGAATCCGAATTCAGGTAAGATACACATTCTATTACTAATGCGTATATATTTAAACTTTTGATAATGATCATTCTCAAAAACATCGTTATTTTCGACCCATTTCGCCACACACAGATTGACACAAGCGGTCGCATCGCTTGGTCCAAAGCAGCGAAGAGAGTACAAAGATGCATCTGTTTTGGATATAGCACGGGAGTTGCTCCCACCGGAAGTCACTGCAGTGTGTAGTCTGTCTAACCTGTGTACGTCACCCAAAGCGCGACGAAGGGGCATCGCTGCCAAATTGTGTAGTGAGGCAGAACGTTTGGCAAAGGAGGAACTTCGCTTTGACGAGATATACCTTAGGGTAGAATCGGAGAATGAGGCTGCCAAGAAGCTTTATGAGGACAAGCTTGGATATCGACGTAAATTCGAAGCGAGAAAAGCCGTTGCACTTCGTGTAGATGCGGGACGTGGAGGCTTCGTCGAGATTGAATCTGACATTGTAGTCATGAGCAAGAAATTGTCTTAGTTTTCAACAGTCTCTATACTACTTTATCATCAATACAATTTGTGATGGCGTTCTTCAATTTTTGAACATCGACTTATATCTACATGAGAAAGAAATTGTAATGTAGAAGTATGGACACCATCTTGTTAAGGGTTAGTAAAATCCGAGCTCCGACACACCACCGCTATTCGGAATGTCCTCTCCAGGAGCGTACACGCCGCTCACAACATACAATTCATCCACAAGTGCGTCAGCACCTGCAATGGGCAATAAGGTTGACCTGTTTTCTGGACCACACTCAAAGAAGTAACCTAATCTTGACGTTACCAATCTTGGCCTACCTGCATCCAATGGTATCACCAAGCCATCTGCTCCGAAATAGATTCCTTTGTTATATTCATCATTCCCACATGCCATACTACCAGTTCGACTGACTCTTAATTTTTGCCATCCTCCGAACATCTTCCCATAAAACAAGAATGCAGCTACGCTACTTCTCCCCCCACCAAGAGATGCCCAACCACGTGGATTGTATCCGCCTATCCATTGCCCTCTTACCTTCGCCAGAACCACTGATGCTCCTTTACCATCAACTTTCGAATGAAAAGTCTGTGCATTCCACCCATCTTTCTTAGCATTGTACACCACTTTCAACTTTCTATTCTCAAGTTGTGTTTGTTTTAACAAGGGCCGGACAATGTTCTCTGGTCCAAATCCGAATTCCCCTTTGTTTAGTTCATATGTGGCTTGTTTGGCTTCTGGATAGGTTCTGTCTTCGACTGCTGGTATGTTTTTTGAGCTGCCAAAGAAAAATAGTTTGGAGCTTCTCACCGACTGATGCATTGTCGGAGCAAATGCTGTAGCGAGTGCTGTGAGCGATGCGGATAGTAGTAATAATTGGGATCTCATGGTGCAATAATATTAGTTTACATCTATTATCTGCGTCTAAATGTAACTGACCCAAACAAATAATATGTACCGCAAGAGCATTTCCCGTTCCCGCCTTTTCATCAACGCGTGGAAGGGAAGAAAAGAAAGTAGACCCCCGGTGAAAAAAAAAGATTGCTGCTAAAGTCTACAGTGGTAATTAGTATGTCAAAGTGGTGCTACTCTGAATATTGCAAATATCCTTACCTCTTGATCATCCGCCACCTCAGCGCTCAGCGAGGATATCAAATTCAACCATACAAAATCTTCCATCTGCGCTTATTCATCTCGCTTGAACTCATTCAAACGCTGCATACAAAAAGTATACAATACTTCGTCGAGCTTCTCTGACAACAATTTTATCAAGCCATAAAATTAACAACAATACATAAACAATAAAATGGTCAAGTTTAGCATCCCCGCAGTAGCTCTCGCCATTGGCGCAGGTTTATCTACTACATATGCTTTTGCACCTGTCGCTACCACAGCTCGTTCGGTAGCTTCTCCGTCTCCTCTGTACATGTCAAGTGTTGCAGCACCAGAGCAGCCACCCCTCGCCCCATTAACAGTCTGGGGCGATCGCATCCCCAACATTATTGAGAGTCAAAATGAGCTCAAATCACGCAAAATGGAGTTTGCACCAACCATCAAAGCATCCGATCTTGGTCTCGCTTCTGACGATAAAGAAGGACAACTCGCTTACGTGAGAGAGCATGCCATGGAAATCAAACAACAAATGGTGGACAACGGAGCCGTCATCTTTCGTGAATTTGATCTGATGAAGGAACAAGATGGATTTGTTAAATTCTATGAGGCCCTCGGAATGAAAACATGTTTGGATCCACTCCACTCCGTTTCGGCCCGACCCACTGTCGATGGTAACAAAAATAGCCCAGTATACGAGGCAGTCAACAAAGAAAGTCGCAAGAACTTCTTTATTGGCATGCACAATGAATTCGTTGGAACACGTGCCCCTCGTGCCGCCGCATTTGTCTGCTTCAAGGCTGCCGAAACGGGAGGTGAATTCCTTATTGCTGATGGACGTCAAATCTTTCGGGATTTGAAACCCGACCTCGTAGAAAGGTTGTATAATCGTAACATTCGGTATTCAGTAATGGAACTTCCATTCTTTGGATGGGTGGACAACCTTCCCGACTTCATCCAACCTGCCGCCATGGGTGCACTTAAGGGATTGGTCAGTGCGGCGATTAATGCCAAGGTTGATTTTAGTGTCGATATGCAATGGGGTGAGGGTGGATATGATAATACCAAAATGCTTCAGGCAAGAGCACCTAGTCAGCCGCCGATTTTGGTTCATCCTGTAACTGGGGAGCCTCATTGGTTTTGTAATGTTCATTCACATTCGTCGAAGCTGCGTAAGGACAGGGAAGCAATGTAAGTATACGCATACATGCAGAGTGTTGTGGGCATGTTTGGTTTTGTCCTTCTTTTGTCGCATCATATGAATATCAACTCATTCCTTGTTTCATAAATGTCCACTTTGTTAGCTATGGAGCCGAACGTTTCGAAGACGGAGCATCTCAAATCAACAAGTCAGACATGTACTACGGTGACGACGGTAGCATTAGTGACGAAGATCTTGAGCACATGGATGAAGTTACAATGAAAAACGTGCAATTCGTTAAAATGACAGAGGGAGATGTTGTTTTGCTTGATAACTACAAATGCATGCACGGTCGTAATGTGTTTGATGGAACAAGAAAGCACGGTGTTGCTTGGTTCGAGGGATGGGAAGGAGAGGAAGAAATGAAGGCGAAGGCACAACAATCGAAACAGGCTGTTATGGCATAGAAAAGTCGATTATTTTGTTTGGGGCATTAGGGGTTTAGGGAATCGTAAGCAAAACCAATATACTATAGAGCACAACCCTGTTATTAAAAAAAGTACAGCATACATTCATTTTTTTACTCTGGTACAAGAATAAAATCTTGTCTACAACATGGGCATTCCAGCCGATAACCGAGCACATTCTTTGGACAATCGTCTTCAAGATGCAGATCACTTACAGATTGCAGCCTGCCCAAAGAAACAAACCACTTCGTGATGCATTCCTCATGAAAAATGTGCGGACATTTCGGGTTCGCTGACCAGCTGACAACATTGGATACTTCATATTCTGTTAGACATATAGCGCATGAGATTAGGCCTTTCCTTGTCAAACTATTCTTGTCATCCTCCGAAGTGTGGTCTGAAATGTGTACCATCACGTGTGCATCGTTGCTGTGTCCTCTCGTCTCATCGCCACCCTCCTCTTCGTCAGCTTTTGGAATGATATGACGTTCTAAGATCTCCTCACTTTCTGCAGCTTCGAAGTAACTGCTTGTTATTATATTCTCTTGTGCCAACTTCTGGTGGAAGAGAGTTTGAGGCTGATGTCAATAATCCTTCCTAATATATATATGCATACAAAACGATGTAATGAGCCCTGAGATGAATACTTACCATTGAATAGCTACCCAATATACGCCGAATTCCATCCAGCCGCTTTCTATCTAAATGCTTCTTCTGCCGTCTTGAAAGGTCATTGTAAGTAAATGCAATGCCTGCCGTAGCTGAGTCTGCTACAATGTTAATGTGGTAAGCATCACCTCCAAGAACTCTGCCGCATAACCACAACAAGCACACCACGAAGACAGATAAACAAAAAATAACTGCAATTACGTTGATTGCTGTCTTTAGCAACGAGTCACTGAATTTTTTCGATGGTACCAACAGTGTAGTATTGATAATTGCTACGCAAAATATAACCAGAACGAGCAAACGTCTTTTGAGGATGAATGGATCATAAGTAGCCGCGGCGGCTGATGACGGAGACATTTTTCTACAACAACTAATTGATATAGCGTCCACCTAAACCACATGTCATAGCACTAGCACCATCATGATATTGCCTCTTCCTGGCCTCTTCGTCGTCTATCCACGCACAAAGAACCATACCATATAAGAGAAATCAGCTATAATCAGCTAAATAATGCTGAAAAAGCTAGCGTTGGCGAAAGCTGTTTGCAAATTTTGGTGAAATTTCAATGCAACTAGATACTACCTACATAGAAAGGCCTACATACAAGAATGAAACTCTCTAGAGATACATAAGTACTACATATCTATCTATTATAGTTTCACATATTATACCCTCTCTAATTTTTTTTACTTTTTATCGATACGCACGATAATAATATATCTACAATAACGCGAGGAATCGATAGGAAAGGATAGGAGGCACTTATTAATAACAGAGTATTGTTTAATCATAATCGACAGCTATCTCAACAATGAAGGCCTGCTTGCAGTTTGTAACATTCGCCCTGCTCAATATATATTTGGCATGCGGCTTCACAGCACCGATGAGTCATGATGGGCGGCGGTTAATATCACCTGTAAGAACAAGATGTGCATCACTACTTGAAATGGCAAAAATCAGTGAAAAAGAAGCACAGTCAGCAATAGACAAAGTAGTGGCTGCACTTAGAAAAGACAAAACTGCAAATGAAGAACTGGGACAGCTGAAACAGGTTAATAATGTCCTGGGTTTTGGTTCTCCTCAGAAGGGGAAGATTGCCGTCCGATTTAATGCCTCGTTTCAGAAGGGTGGCCGAGGCCTTTCGTCAGTCCCTCTGCCTTTTGGGCTGGGACAATCCAACAAATCAGAAGGTAGAGGTACCATGGTTGGACAAGTAAAGGCATCTGTAGATGAAAAAACTGGAAAAGTGTTGGAAGCATCTGTATTTAGAGATCTCGGGTATGGCCGCGCCTTTAACTTGAAAGTGTAGATAATAACAGATGGAATTAAACCGTATTTCCGGATTCCGGAATACCCGGTGTGCTATCTGCGCGGTTATTGATTGGTTATTCCTAATTATCGCATGACACCTCCCTTAATGGATTTGCACTTACATGGACCTGCCGTAGTCATAAACACTGCTCCATTAAATGTACCCTGACACTCTTGATTGGTCTTCATTCCATCCATACACGCAGCAAACAATTTCTTCTTATCTACCTGCGATGCAGAGAATGGAGCTGGAGGCGGAAGTCCCTCAAACGTTACAATCTCCCCAAGAGGGGCACTCTCGGGTGGTTCCACAAACTCAACCTTTTCTGTTCCATCGGCATTCGTTTCTGCCGCACAAAGGACCATACCGTGGCTCTTAAATCCAACTAAGGCCTTGGGTTTGAGATTCGCCACCACCAGTACTCTTTTCCCTTGCATCTCGTCTAAAGTGTAATGAGCTCGTAGACCCGAAGCAATCCTTCGTGGCCCGCCCTCTTCTCCGCAATCAATCTCCTCGCAGTACAGTTTATCTGCATCTGGGTGAACCCACGCCTTGGTAATGAGGCCCACCTTGAACTCTAACTTCAAAATGTCTGGTAGGTTAGGATCATCTGCTGGGGCGGCGGCTGCATTTTGCTTAGCAGCTAGCTTCTTCTCTTTCTTTTTCTGGTTTTGTTTCCCTTGTTGCTGTTGCTTCTTGTCGGCCATTAATGGATCGGCGCCAGGGGCAAGGCTAAGCTTTGCCTCAAGATCGGCGATCAAGTCCTCAAGTTGTTCTAGCGCTGATTTGACTCCCATGATTAAATAATATGTAGCTGTGCATACACTTCAGCATCAATAAAATATTAGTGGCTGTTTTTTTTTGTCGTTCAAGTACAATCTACTACTGAACCAATCCACGTCTAGCCCTACTACCAAGAGGACGCTGCCAACACTTCTCAACACCTTCCATGGAGGATGAAGACGCCGTGCCAGGATCTTGCTTTTTATCAGCTTTTATAATAAGCGGCGGATAGCTGTGGCGAGTGTGATATGTTGCAGTACAATGTTGGCAACCTCCCTCTCGTCTGTCAGTCACTTTTTTCACTTTTCACGCGTGTCCACCTTTCACCCAAGTTTACATCACCCTGCTGATTCTTTGCTGCTGTTAGAAGTTTGAGGGAAAATTTGGGACTCGTGATTGGTACCTCTTACTGTGAAGTCCACATCTTTCAGCTGGTCATTCCGATTTTCGTAATTTTCAATAGGAAAAAAGTATTTCTTTGTTACTGTTATACACAATAAATACATATTACGTGTGATCCGAGATATGTACAACGAACTGTCCCTTAGTCCAGCGAGCTGTACTTGGCAACGTTTGAGGGATGCATTCGTCTTCTCCTGTAAAATAATACATAAGCTGCTTCAGTTACCACGTTTCGTGGGGGGACAGGCTCAACTAACTCATCATCAAATTTCAGCCAAAGCGGCTCTGCTGATTCGGAGACTGCTTTCGATGCGGCTTTGGTCGAGGAATCTTTTTCTTTGCTCCTTCCAAGTCTCCACCCGCCTCCGCTTGATGTTGATTCTTCATCTGTTGAATCCAGTGTTGTTGTGTTCCAGCCATTAAAATTGTAGGCAACTTCTTCATTTCCATCAGGGCTACATGCAGTGGCTTTGCACGCGGCAATATAATGTCCAGTATCAATATCACCCATGTGATTCACAACACCTATCAAATCATACATGAATGGTTCATCGCTTGACTGAAAGCTTAGTGGTGAATTTTTGTCACACCATTCCCGCATGTTAAGGCCTGTAATGGGAAAGTCGACTCGGGTGGTAATCTTTTCGCTCCAACGTGAAGATGCATTGAACCGCTTGAAATGGAAGACTAAAAAGTCCGGCAAGTTCCATAGTGCCATACTTTGTTTCCCTTCTCTATCTTCTTTGCACACCGGACAGCGCCAGCAGCCCGTTGCTTCTAACTGCTGCTCTTTGAAAAATTCTGCCAAGCATGAACCAATGTGAAAACCGCCGTGCGATGAACTAGGATGTCTCTTTAACTCATCGTTTCCTGAAGCGCCGAGCAACTTCTGATTCTGTTTGCTAGGAGAAACGATGGGCGGGATGTACAGCAGCTTTGCACTCGCGAGATTGGAATTTAGAGCATCAGTTTTCTCACGCCAATGTAGCACTATAGAGTGTCTGGCATTCATATAATTCCCAATTGTGCGAATCAATGAGAAGGGAAATGCAACCTCTTCGCTATTTGTTCCGAGTGGTGAATCTGCTGTGGTCACACGCACGTCAAACGGAAGAAATGGTAGCACCTCACTCAGCTTCTCAGTCAAATCATTTGACATGGTGTCGAGCAGAGAATGGTTCTCGTTTTGCCGTGCTTGTTTCTTCCCATTCTCAACTGCAGCAATAACATACCTCTTGTCACTTTGGATCAAAGCCTTAATGATGCTGGCAATAGTTTTACGTGCTTCGTCCCTCTCCTTCTCAGCAATTTTCCGCTCAACTGAACTAAATTTCTTGCAATTCTCAGGCTTCTTGAAATGAGAGAGTTCTAAAAACCTTGACGCTTGTGCTAATACATGCGCACCTGCCCTAGCCGTACTCCATTCATTATGACACTGTAAATAGAATGACTGGCCAAAGAGAAAGAATTTCTTGGTCTTGTGTTCCATGCTTCGATGGTGAACAACGAATTCAGTCGGCTTTGCTCTCGGAGTTGAATGACTGTACAACGGGCGAATACGGCTATTCCCAATAGAATAAACTTCATCCCATTTTGCCGAAAAGTTATCAAAATGAACTTTGACCATTGATATATTTCTATCTCCTTCCTCATTTTTATCCGCGACGATGTCGACAACGCTACCAGGGTACCAGTTGTTGCGGCGATCAATTGCATCAACACGCAAACCCATCGTGATATCTTTGGCTTCATTTGGCCATAAACAATGAGAGACATACTTTGCGAGGGGAACTGGATTCGTATCAAACGTTACACATTCATTTTCGTCGCCATAAACTTTGAGGCATTCTTCACCCATTTTTTCAATTGACTTCCAGTCCTGATCGTCACCGGCAGTTTGAGTTGAACTTGTATCACTACTCGTGTCATCATCGGTTGATGCACCATCTGTCCCTGCAGCACGCCTGCCGTTGGAATGTACTGACATTTCAGTTTCGGGTCTCGGTTGTAAAGTCGTTTCAAACGCAACCACTGTTGCGATTGTTGGCGACGAAGCGTCATCTGACGATGTGTGGTTTAGCAGTCTAAGACATGGACCCTCTTTTTCAGGGAGACTTACAACCTTGGTGTAAACTCGCGTCATGGAATGCTTATCACCGATACCTGTTCCGATATCTTCTTTCTTGCATAATCGAAGACGTTTTGCGGGGATTCCGCTCAGTTGCTGCAACTTCATTTTCAAGTCGCCCAGATCCGCGAGCCGAGACGTGGCTATAGCGTACTCCTCAAAAATAAGCTCTTTCGAAGGAGGAGACAATTGATTAAGTGAATTCAATTTCCTCTTCGATGACCCGCCTACCAGAAGCAAAGTGTTCGGGCAATTAAGCGTCGTTGCCCGCCTTACAACAGTGCACCGGAAAATAACTTCGTCCACGGTCGGGAGTGGCAACGAGAGCACATTAAATGGGTCAAAATTCTTGCTGGAGTGGTTGCATTCAGGGCATGTCACAAGATTGAACAATTGACCCATGCACAGATCGGTGATCACTGATCTATTTCGTCGTAGATAGCGGCGCCAAGCCTCTTGCCCAATACGCTGGAGATCAGTCTTTTCGAGAAATTTGTCTTCAAGTGCCTCGACAAAAGGTTTCTTCTTCACCCTATTTGCATCTTCGTGCAACATATCAAGAATGTCAGTGAGCAACTCAGGCACATCTTGTTGGTTTGCGCCGGAATACCGTGGTCGACATTTTGTGAGGACACTACGAAATCTTTGCGGAGCGCGTGCTCCAAATTTGCCACTCCACATGACTCGCATTAGATCAGCAAACTCTTCAAGAATCTTGCCCCCTGTCCCTAAAGGATTGTCTCTGTTGATGTCACCGGAAATTTTGTATTGACTGCTCAGTAAATAAAACCGCAAAAGAGGCATGTAAGATAAACATTGCCAACCAGAGTTTGCATAACACGTGTTGCCCAAATTAATCAGCCCGCATGCGCCATATGAAGGAAATAAGCACAAAGCATTATGGCTCTGATCATTCGACATCAAATCGTTCGAATCTTTTTTCTTTGATACTGGGAGAATTGATTTTGTTTCTATTGCCGCATCGCCCTCGATATCACTCTCGAGATTCGCGTTAGATGTGAATCTTCCTGCAACGGCAAGGCGGTCAGATTTGACCTCGATCCATTCCTCATGATTCTCGTGATGATCTTTGAAATGAATACGAACATGAGTATTTTCTCGGAACGAAGCATCCTTGGGCGCATCAGTATCCTCAGGACTGTTTGAGTCATTGTGACCCGCCGCCTTGTCGCCACTTTCAACATTCACAATCAACCCTTGGTACCAGCGACCAGTTGCATCCATCGCATCAACAATCTTTCTCATAATTGGGTCACAAGATGGTTTCCCTTCAGAGTCGTAGCCACGAAGTAGCATCCTAAAGTTGGCATCTTCATCTGCAATGCGGCGGAGTTGAGTAGCCTTCGCCGCTGCCTCACGAGGCCACGGAAAGCTCCCATCTTTACTGGCAACAACATACTCGAACAAGACACGAGTCCCATCTAAAAGCCCAATGCTCTGAATAGAGTGCTGGTCACAGTATGACTGCCATTTTTCTTCGTATTTGTCATAATTGGGCGTACTGATCGGAATTTCGGCGTATGGATTCTTACACAGTAAAGTCCATGGTCCAAAACGACTTCCTGCGTTAAGAATTTTTCCATTAACAGATGAAATTTGCCACAGTCTCGCTCGTCCCTCACAATTACTGTCTGAAGCTTTGGAGAGAATGATGGGCAGACGGGCAACGATCTCAGCAAAGAGTCGCCATAATGGTTGATCTGGCATTACCATCACTCTAATAGACATTGGTCCCAGATCGCCTCGGCGGTAAGGTTGTTGTGGATCACAAATTTGACAATGTAATATCCACGGATGAGTTGCAACACGAACGGTTTTCGCTATTGCTTTTGGATACCGAACTTCTGCGTTATCATGCATCACTGACGAGACCTCTACCGACTCATCATCAGCTGATATAAAACCCTTTTGTACGCCATTTATGACAATATCCTCTTCACATCCTGATGGAAGGACCATTCGTGGTAGCGGCGGGCCGCCTCCATACATTTCGTAAAGCACATTCCAAACTCCGGGAGGTATGAGAACGTAATGCTTTCCGGGAGATAATTTTTGCTTCATAAGTTCATAAGAACCTCGTGTTCCTGACATTGAAATGGCTTCGATAGAACGATCAATCAAGCGTTCTGTTGAGAGTTCCCGCGGTCTTCTCAACGAAGTCGGATTGAATACATTACCTTCGGCAGCTTTCCATCCTGTGTATGCCACCCAGTCATCCCACCACGATTTTTCTATACAATAGAGCACCCCATGACCCAACCCTCCTTTGCCGTCTGTTCCTCCAATGCCTCCCCAAACACTGTCCAAGTTATTTGAACTATGTGAATCTTGACTATGTTGAGACTCGTCACTGGCGAAAATCTTCTTATGAAACCTCGATTTCGGCGATGCGGTGTCGTCCCTTTCCCTCAACGGATCGACATGATCAAATTCTTCTTGCATGTTCCAATTGATCCATCGTTGAGTAACAAGGGTGTGCTCTAGTTTTGCGCTAGGAACAATGCCAGTACCAAAAAGATTACGCATAATCTTGTCTAAAACCGTTTCATCGATAGCAGTATCTGCCCAAGTGACAAATTCTCTCATCGACCAAAGAATGTGACCAGAAGACAAGACTCGATTGCTCTTGTCTATAAATCCCTTCAAAGAGTTCTGCTCATACTTGGTTGGTTCTCGTCCACCTCCAATCTCTTGACAAAGCATTTCATTGACATTTTGATATTGCTTTGATGAACTTGCGTCACCTGTGACACGCTGCTCGCCTTCTGAATCCAAATGTGCGCTGATGGTATCACTCAATCGTCGCATTCCATACGATTCCGTATCTGTAGAAGAACTTGAAAGTCCAGAACCAGAAAGTATTGTTGCCAAGATCTCCACAACACTGCATGCATCCACGCATAATTTCTTCCTTCTCCTGTCACTTCCCTTAGAAATCGTCCTGCATTTCAACAAATGCCGTTCCGAAGGGAGCATAACACCCTCATAATTATAATAATACGACAAAGAATCAAACGAAAAGACAACATCTCCGTCCACTTCTAGTAACCACGTAGGTAACCCCCCCGCAGGATGAGAGGACAATAACACATCTAATTCTTTGGGTGGTAGCAATAGATGGAATAGAAGGTTCAGTTTTTGTCGCCGTGTCCCTCGTAGGGCGAGAGCTATCAGGTAGCAGAGTAACGTGAAGTGTACCCCGCCAGGTTCGTTGGTAGTAAGATCAGGATTATTGTACAATTCTGATGGAGATTTCGTTGATGGTGACGGTGATGAGGGTATAGATACGATGTTTTGCGAAAACGGTTGACCCTGTTGTTGCTGTGAAGAAGAATGATTAATCCTTCCATTCTCCTCCTTCTTATCCCCAACTTTTGACAACATTTTCGGAGTACTAGCCGACAAGAACGCTCCGTTTTTTTCTCGTTCGGACTCTTGCAATGCCAATTTATTCACATCTAACGTCAAACCAGCACGTTGGGCGCTAAGTCGAGCAATTTCAGTGACGTAATCCCACCGTGCCTCGGACATATAAATGAGAAGTAAGTATGCTGAGCCATAAATATCAATTTTTTCCAGTGCATCATATTGTTGTTGTTGTTGTTTTTGTTGTTGTTGTTGTTGTTGATGATGATGCTGCTGTTGCTGCCTTGCGGAATCTTCCAAGGCAAAAACGAGCATATCTACGTTATCACCATGCTGTTGCTGATGTTGTTGTGTGGAAGATACACTCTTATTATTCCGTCGACTAGTCCTGATCTGCAAATGCATATCTCTCAAACACCTTTCACAACCCTCAAATATCTTTCTCATGATTGTTATATCAATCAATCGTTCTTTTTGATATATCAGTTTCGATGTTTTGATTCTACTGTCCATTGATGTTGATGATTCATATAGTAGTGCAGGATGAGTATGATAGGACGGTGATGACGACGACGACGATGATGATGCATCATTATTGTAATTGTACAATGAAGATGACGCTGAAGAGGAGGAATATTTGTCCCCCTCTTTTCCCAATAGTCGACCCATCTTTTTGGATAGTGAAATGGATCGACCTCCTCCCCCGGAGGAACCTGCATTACCACCACCACTAGTACTGGAACCAGCACCAGGTCCATTCCCCAACCCCCCTCCATCATAAAAATAACATCCATTTCCCTCAGAGTTATGCACTATCGCCCTAATCGATAATTTGACACGACGTCGAATGAAGGACACCTCGACTGGAGAGAGTTGATCAATCATTTTGGATATTGTGGCATCAAGTGTGGAGGTAAGATCTTCTGGATCTAGGAGGTACGGATGTAAAATTGTGAATAATTCTGACCAGAGTGGATCAGTTTGGGGAGCGTTGACGTCGTTGTTGTCGTCGTTGCTGTTGTTGTTATCATGATGGAAAAAGGATGAAGATGAAATTTGCCGCTGATTGATTGGGGGATGAGGCCGTGAGGAAGGAGATGATGACGAGGACGAGGTAGGGGCGGAGGAAGCGCGGGCGACAAGTGCTGGTTGTTGCGGCGTCTTTGTTCGCTGCTTCTGCTTTGATGGTGACGATGATGCAGCCGCAGAGGAAGAAGACGATTTATTTCCAAGCATCTGCTGTTGCTGCTGCGTATTCTTTTGGCCGGGCAGCATGTCAATATCAGTGCCCAGTTGATCCATCAAGTGTTGAGAAGTGCTCGACGGACGCTGCTGCTGCTGTTCATGTTCATGCAACGAGAGATTAATATTCGTCTTTCCTGCGGATGGGGGTGAGGATATCGGTTTGGATTTGCAGCCTCCCATGATGATGATGAGTTTTTCAATCGTCGCGCCTATATTAAGATTGTTTGCGTTGCTGAGCTATAACAACACCGCGCTCATTAATCATTAATCGCTACTCCTGCTTGGCACTTGGTCTTGTTCAGTATGGAGGGTAGGTAATAGAGCCGCTCTCTCTCTCTAAATCATCTGGTTGATCTTCTTTTATCTATACACGTGACTATCTTGCCACCATCATAGACAACTTATCACTTCTTGATGATACAGCAGCGCGCGCGGGATGGAAGCGGACATCAAACTTCTTTGATCTTTCTGTGTTAAATAATGTATTGCGATCTTGTTTGTGACATAAAAGGTACTGTAATAAGTTGCATCCAAACGCGTTTTACACTCACTATCTGAGGTGTTATCTAATAACTAGGAGTATCGTTTGGTTTCTATGTAACTAAAAGTGACAGATTTGTTTGGACGGCGCACGCACAGAGTGAATGAGAACACGCGCGATACGCTTTCTATTTTTTCCCATATGTCCGCTTTTATCTTCATTCTTAGCCCTCATTATTTTGCGGAACTTCGGTCGGTCCTAAATAACATCAGGCGGCGGCAAACATATTATCATATCACTATTACAATGTTACAATACCTCTGCCATCATCGCTCCAGCTACTTCCAGCAGATGAATAAGATATCCACAATGATGCACGACATCGTTGTTGCTCCTCCTCTCACTTATCAACAGAACAGTAGAATTGCAACGTTTGTGAGTCATTCGTTAAACTCATCATCATTAATGTGTCAGAATCATTCAAAGAGTGATCAGTCATCATCGTCATCAAGAATGTATGATCATCAAACAAATAATGATTCCCAATTAGTAATACGACGACAGCTTCACAACTCTACCATTAGATCAATGGCGGCAACAGCTAATGAGGTACATGTTACATTATTTGAAAACGCGTCTTCCGACAAGAACAAATCTACACCAACCAATAAACCTGACAATAACTCCACTGGCAGCAGCAGCAGCAGCAACAACATCTGTTCTCAAGGCATAACACTTGAAACTGAAGAAGAAGAAGAAGAGCAAGAAGAAATGTTTGTAACCGCCGATCCAGTATTAGGTCATGGAACAATCCAAGAATGGGGCGGACCACGTCGTGGCGGATCATTGGCAGAACCTACACGGTTTGGTGATTGGGAGAGGAAGGGTAGATGTACTGATTTTTGAAGAGAGTATGTAAGGTGTTGCATGATGATAGTTGCTGTGCTAGAGAGAGATGTTATAACTTTTTCATATGTATGAACTAACTTTTAGACGAAGCAAATTGTATCCGAATGCAGCATCACAGAGACACGCTGTATTCAGGTTTACCACATTTTTCCACTATCGCCTTCCTCCAAATAATGTCTGATTGCAAGCAGAGGTTGCTCTCTCTCTCTCTCTCTCTCAGCTAAGCGAACAAATCAGCAAGATACTTCTTGTAAATTGCCATGAACTTTGCGATGAAAGCCTCTAAATGAAATATCTCCTTCGATCCCAATGAAATACGATGCTCATAAAACGCCGCCCAGGTAATCACCTCCCCCTTAATCGAATCATCCAATGAATTCAACAATTCCATAACAAGAGTTTTGAGAATTACCTGTGCGGGGATACAATTGATCAGTAACTCATACAGCTTTTCACGCGCGGCCATTAGTCGTTGAGGACTTTGCTCTTTCACAATATCCACGGCAAGTTGAGAAATGTACTTTTCCCAGTCGGTTTTGGGGACAGATTGAGTGGCCTTTAATGTATTTGGGGATTCATCACGTGAAGTGACATGACACGATTCCAGCATGAGAAGCGCGCGGCGGAGGTTACGGTTGGATTCACGTGAGATATTGATTGCAAGTTCGTCTGGTAAGGTGATATTCTCTTTCCGTGCGACAACTTTTAGGACTGCAGCAATCTGTGTGTTGTTATGTATCAATGGGAATCGGGTCCATACATGAGATTCCAAAAACATGTAACATGAAAAATTATTATGTACCTTCAAAAGTTCAACTCACCTCGTCAACATTAGGAGCAGCCACACGAATACCCAAGCACCTAGACCTCACTGGATCAATCACTTTGCTAGGATTATTACAACATAGAATCAACCGACACGACGCTGAATACTTCTCCATTGTCCTACGCAATGCCGCCTGTGCCTGTCTAGTGAGTTTGTCCACCTCCACGAGCACAACAACTTTATAGTCGGCCTTCTTCTTGATATTTTTTGTGTTTGTATCATCTTCATTGTTTGCAGATTTTTCTTTTTCTTTATACATGCCAACGGTGGCAATGTTTTTACTACTGGCCATTTCCTTAATGACATCTTGGATGACGTATCGATCGTTGAGACCAGCGTCTCCCGGCGCCATTTCAATGTGATAATTACTAGTGATCATGTTGATCTCCACGGTACGATTCGTCGGTGTTGTAAAAGTTCGTTTGTCCAACCGCAATCGCTCTACACCAGGTCCAAAGACTTGGCGGAGGAGGGACATGATGCGAGTCTTTTTTCCAACGCCAGATGGACCATAAAAAAGCAGATGTGGGAGACCGCCAGGGTCGGCGGCAAGGGACTCAAGACGTTGGGTGAGCGTTGTGTGGTAAGTCAGCTGACTCAGCCTAGTCGGCCTGTGTTTGTCAACCCAAAGCATGCTAATATATATTGTAGCTTACGTTCGCAGTATGGCCTGTGCTGTTCTATTGCGCAGGACGGAGGTCGAGTACGCTTATTTTTTATGTCATCGCATTGCTGTTATATCATCAATAAATTCAGCTATTTCTCGCTTGTGGTTGACACACATTTCGACACACACATCGCTACAAATCGCCACGTCGGGAGTTTTTTGAGTGTCTTACTCCTACTATTGGTCGCACTGGTATTTAGAACTATTAATTCCTTTGTTGAAAATAGAATACCAAAAATTAAAAAAAAACTGTTCTCAAAAATTCTCACATGGAAACTATCTCCCCTTCTTTGGCCAACAACGCTGAACGCTTGAAGCTGAACAGTGAAGACGGTGTCTGTTATCAAAAATCTCTCTTGGAAACAATCACACGCTGAACGGTGAAGACGGTATCACACGCTCACCACCAAAGAGACCGAGGCGTGTAGAATCCCCTACAAATAGTAAAAAACAAGCTTCTACACAGCCTATATTCGATTTCCTTCTTTTAGTATACAATGGGTAGATTGACTCTTAACACTGCCTGTCCAGCGAGATCATTACAACTCGAAAACGACAGATGTGCGAGGAAGGAAAAGGAGAAAGAATTTGAAACAGCTGTCATGGCACTTTGGACGAAAAATGCTAGTCAAGAGCAGTTGAGTGAAGCATGGGCCAGAAAAAAGCGTAGGGAACACATGGAGAGAAAGTTAAAGCAAGCAGAAGCCAGGCTGGAGAGTGGAATGGACGCAGAATATGACGATGATGGAGACGACAACAGCACAGTGGACTCCGCTGAAGAAGAAGGAACGATAATTGACGAGATTGAAGATATTTTTGAAACTGTTGTTGGTGCGTTTAGAAATGTTACTAATGCCATTGTAAGCGTTACTGACGATGTCAAAACTGAAAGGCGACAAAATGAAAGAGAAATGGCGATGGTTCAGGCGAAAAATAAAGCAAAACGTCTAAACGGTGCGAGGGCCGCACTTGAGCTAGAAAGTGTCAAAAGGAAAAATCGCGAACTTGGCTTGGACAAGCTCCTAAAGAAACTTGCCAAGGAAGAAAAGAGGTTGAAGAACGAGGACCGAAAGGTGATGGAGACTAGGAGACAGATTAGGGCGGCAGCTGCAGCAGTAAACATGCAAACTATTCTGGATGATTATGAAGATTATGACGATGAAGAACTCACGGGCAAGATAAGAGATGCATTCGGCGATCTTGGCTCCGTTTCCTCTGTCGCTCAAGATGTCCTTGAAATCAACTCTCGTCTTTGCAAGACTGCAAGCAAGCATGTGAACAAAGCGCTTTTTCCTCACGAATAATTATAGTTTTAATGATTTTACAACGAAGGGACATCAGGTGATTTGCTTACAAAAAGAATGGGTACGGTTGTGTCGGATAGAAGAAGTCAGTCATAGTATAATTTTCGGATTAGAAAGACGTGGGCCAGTAAGAATGAACGTATCAAAGTGAAAAAAGGTTGTTGAATGATCAACCAACGTGAAGTAAATTTAATATAATTACACTTTAGCCTATGTGATAGGATGATTATTTATTTTGAGACGTTGCCCCGCGTTCCGCTGTTCTTTGCACAAAAGATTGCTCAATCATGTT
>JALLBJ010000353.1:0-25402 GCA_036940105.1 Skeletonema potamos
CAACAAACTCGGAGAGGTGCTTGACACAACACTTCCATTGTTTCACCACGAAAGTGAAGTGATGATGCCAAGCAAGCCCATCCCGATCCCTCCATGCAAAGGAGATCCTCGAGCTAATGACGAGACTGCTCACGAAGCCCAGGTGTACGATGCAGCAACATGGAGGATGTATCAGCTAATCTCGACACGTCGCCGAGCATTCAATTTGAATCATCACACGTTGTTGGATCCTCAACAACATCACGCACTGTTGAATCCTCAACAGAATGATCATGCTACTATCACATCGTCACAACAACAACAACGTTATGATAAGCGTCGAGATCGAGAACCTTCTCCGCATAAACCGGAACCTCCATCTGTGCATCGTCGCTGTTCATCGCAGGTGGACGGAGTGTTTGTTATGGATTCGTTCTAGATGAGTTCAGTGTAGGCATAGGCTGGTAGGGGAGGGCATCGTCGTGATGCATATATGTAATAATAATAATGACTTAGAAAATTAGCATATGTATATTGGAGATAAGAATAGACGTGATGTTTGCATAGGTTGTAAATTAGTAGGACTCTTGGACACCCCTATGTATCAACATACAACGCTCTGTGTCATGTTAATTGTATCTTAACAAGACTAACTCTCGCTCTACAGAATGCCAGAGAGATCGACAGGAAGTATCTAGGATATATACTTCATAATATTATTGATTTGAATTACACGCATGTTGTTAGATTCCAATCCAACTTTCGAAGTTTGGATGATATGATAGACGACCACATTTATTCCTGCTACTCAGCAACCGGATCTCTTCGCTACAATATATATAACACAATACCTACCCAATCAGTAAACTCCTCATCTCTCCTCATACAGCATTTGGTGCTTACGTCATCGAATACCGGTCTAAGGTCCTCGATTGACCAACATGACAAGATGATGACAACAGCGCAGAGTGATGGTGATGGAATCTTCACCTCGCTCTGGCACTTTACCAGATCTCATTCACCACAACTCCCTTCACATATTTCACTTCGCCGTATGCATAGAGTTGCCATCAACAAACTCGGAGAGGTGCTTGACACAACACTTCCATTGTTTCACCACGAAAGTGAAGTGATGATGCCAAGCAAGCCCATCCCGATCCCTCCATGCAAAGGAGATCCTCGAGCTAATGACGAGACTGCTCACGAAGCCCAGGTGTACGATGCAGCAACATGGAGGATGTATCAGCTAATCTCGACACGTCGCCGAGCATTCAATTTGAATCATCACACGTTGTTGGATCCTCAACAACATCACGCACTGTTGAATCCTCAACAGAATGATCATGCTACTATCACATCGTCACAACAACAACAACGTTATGATAAGCGTCGAGATCGAGAACCTTCTCCGCATAAACCGGAACCTCCATCTGTGCATCGTCGCTGTTCATCGCAGGTGGACGGAGTGTTTGTTATGGATTGATTGTAGATAAATTGAGTTCGGGGCAGGGGTGTTGTAGATAGAGCTCGTTGCATGATAAGCTGAAGGCATCAAGCTTGATCAGTAGAATATGTAATAGTACTAGGTAACAATTATTTGTACACATGTGCTATGGTAGCTTTCATACAACGTGCTTTTCCCTCTTAAATATGGCAATCAATCTAAAGAATGAATACGAGAAAGGTGTTGCATGATTCATTTAAACCTACATGTAGATCACGGTCCAACAGCCCACTTGCAAAGAAGCTGGAATTCAGCTCACTCACAACCAGTAGTAGAGAGAAGCCATGGCCGATAACAATAGTAAGCCAGCCATGAAGTGTGCAACGGAGGAAGAAGCTATCGAAGCTGCAAAAGAGAAAATGGTAAACATGGGCCAGTTTCAGGGCTGGGCCGATGACGTCGATGACGAGGGCGGATATTACCACCAGGGGCCTCCCTATTCCACTGTTGATGATCCCGATGGCGCACTGTGTGAGGATGAACATACTGTTATTCATGTGGTAGAGATTAAGGAAGATTGTTACAAAGAAGAAGTGAGGGTAGTAATTGGGCTAACAAATGCAGCATTACAAATACGTTTCAGTTCAACAATACCAGTTATCGACTGTAAGAGTAAATCTAATAGAAGCAGATATTACCGACTCCTCAGCCTCATCACTTTTACACCACTATCATCACACCTATAATTCACACATATCGATGAATAAGTTCCATTGATATCATCCTTGTTTACACCACCCCGATTACTACTTCCAACACCACTACCTCCAATGCCACCAGCATTGACTCCAACTGCTGCTCCTGACGAAGAACCCCACCACCCCTTCCCTCCCCACGTAGTAACAAACGACAACCTCCCCAAAACATCTCGTGCATACCCACTCTCCAACGGGCTTACATCCACAATCCCATCTGCCAATTCGTACAATCCACATCGATATACCATCGACGGAACAGTGGAATTCGATGACAGTGACAAATAGCTACATTGTTCTTCCATTTGTACAATATTCGTTTCCGATCCCATACCCAGCCATGGTCGTAAAAGTCTTGAATATTCGGAACGGAGTTTTTCGCCCTTCATGACATTATCTTCGTCGCTTACTTGGTATAATCCTCCGTCGTCAGGTGAGGAAGTTCGTATGGTGAGTAGATTGGTAGTGTTGACTGTTATAGCAGGGGCATTACCTCCTCCAATTGTCGCAGCAGCAGTAGCAGTTTGAGATTTGCGACCGTGACTTTTCAGTGAGGCTTGTACACTTGATATAAATGCATTTGATAATGTATCCCCAAAGATTGTGCTTAGCATTGTTCCGTTGTCGACAATGACGAGATTGGGACCCATTAATGATGATTGATTCTGTTGTTGATTTGATTGTGTTTGGTGTAGTTGTTCGAATTGAGAAGGAGATAATAACTCACGATGATTCAACCAATAAACCATTCGTTGATGCAATTGTTTCAAATACAATTCATGTGAGAACTCTGATTGTTTTTGTTCTTCTTCTTCATCATCATCAGCTTGTAAAGCTGCGTCAGCTACTTCCAATGGGACTGATACCACATGTATACGCCCCCCACTTGCACCACTATTACCCGATGATGGCGGGTTTCCAATGACGCTACTACTACCACTACCAGCAACATTACCACCACCACCACCACCACCGTTTAGATTATGCTGCATCCCCTTCCGTAGCGCCATGACAACCTGTCGTTCTGATATAGGTGATAGAGTTATCCATAGGACAGCTCCCTCTATTGCTGTTGTGGTTTGTGATCCTTGCCGGGGAGTAGGTTCATTACTAGGAAGATACCGACTTGATAAAAATTGCAAGGCAAGAGTGTGCAACATGAATCGTCCATCGGCTGAGATGGAGTCTGTGATTAACAGTGTCCGATTATGTGTTTTACATTGAATAGAAGTTGTGTTGTTTGTTGCATCGTCTTCATCACGTAAGGAGGAAGAAGAAGAGACAACGAAGAGAGGTGGTCCCCATGGAAGAATGTCGGAGAGAGGCTGTGTTGTGGAAAGTGAGACGGTGGCGCTGGAGGAATGGCTCATTATTACGACGCTACGCGATTCTTCCTTCTTGGCATCGTGTGGTGGTGAGGTTGGTGTAGGGTGTTCCATGTGGGTTGTGCTTTCGCGGACTTTTTTAGGGACAGACAAAGATAAAGTATCTACAAAGCTGAGACAAAACCATGGTGGATTTTGACAAATCATTGCTGCGGTTTGATTGTGACGTGTGGTGACATTGCACGAGAGCTACTCGCCTTTCTCATTGAATTCCTACCACTGACACTTCTTTTAGCGTTGCAAACCTCTCTCTCTTTCTCTCTCTCTGATCTGGTAAGTCGCAGAGGCGTCGCAGTAGACATAATCATGCATAGCAGCAAGTGAAAAGACACAGTTAGTTTAAAGTAGAGGACGATGGACGCCCTCTTTCACCCAATCGCCGTTCGTCTAAGTTGTTCCTTCTCATAATCATCACCAGATGATGATGGGATTACTATTGCATATGAATGCTGAATTAAAGTTTCAAATTATCATTATTCGCCTACGTCAATGATGTGCTGAAGTGGTGTTTGCGTCAGCACAGCTCCCAGCACAATTCTCATCCTCCGCCACAAAATGCAAATAGTCTACCTTCAACTAGGAGGGACCTTCTTCTTCTTCTTCAGTTCCGGACGTTTCTCCCTCAAAGCCTGACTCGTCTTCTCCCTTGCCTTCTCATCTCCCACATCATTCCACAACATGGTCTCCTTATCCTGCTCCAAGAATCTTCCGGGAGGGACCATCGCTCTCCAAATCTTAACCACTTCCATTGCCACCAATGGTTTATCTTGACGCCTGGATGCGAGGTATACCTCCTTCTGTCGTTCTACCAAATTGCGATATTTCTTGTTGCCGGGATTGTGATTGGTGCCACCGCCACGTCCAAAGAGACAATCGTTCCTTCCAGGATGGACAATGTTGGTCAATAGATATTCAGTTTTTTCTTCATGGTTGTTGTCGGAAGAGGTTGCTGCCGCGTCGTCATCACTGCTGCTCATTGCACCATTGTTATTACTATCGCCATCATCTTCCTTGACGGGTGTAATTTCCCTCACACCACCACTCCCAACAAGTCGCTTCGCCACATGAACCAGACAAACACCCCCCATAAATGGTTCATTCTTACATCCCTCCGCCGTACACAGCACATTATTAATATTAAGTTTTTGTTTTCCCCATGTTGTCTCATTACTTTGTTTCATCTCTTTCTCCCCCCCCTCCTTTACCGGAGCGTTTGTGTCTTTTTTGTACTTCTTAAATTCTTTTGGTAGGGGTTCCATCGAGTCGGATATATTGCCGCCGCCGGCCGCCGTCGTCGGTTGTTCTTCGAGTTTGCGCTTTGCGGAGGATAATATTGCAGCGGCGGCCACCACAGCTACATCATCTGTAGAGACCGAAGTTGTGTTTTTTGGCATCTGCTTCTGTTGCTCTTCCTGTGCAAACATCTTTAGAGCCGAGTCGATACTTGGTTCTTCGCCTTCAGGAATCGCCACTACGATGGTGCTCGGCATGATTTTTATTGATATTATTACTCTATTTAGTAATTGATTAATTGAAATTAACGCTCCTCGCAACAAATAATAATAATCCTGATCCCATGACCGACCGAAAATTAAACGTTCTTTTCACGACTCTCAAATCCCGCCGGCGGCCGGTTCACGTACCTCTTTGTCCCGTCTTTGTCCTGTTAGCTGGGCACCTAAGCCTACCTGAAGGGTCATTTTGTGGGAAATGATGTCCAGTGGACTGCCATCCTGTTGGTCTTCGTTTTCACCCACCATTCACAGTAATCCCTGGCAACCGTCAATTAAAAATCTTTTAATTCCATGAGATTTGTCACGCCTTTAAACGATAACAGCCCACTTTGCTGCCGTCTCCAACTCTTATCATGCTTCTTCATCGTTGCCTAACATCATCATCATCATCTGCCGCTCTATCGGCAGTGATGCTGCTACTCTTAGCAGCATCCGCCAACCAATCCGCCACAGCATTCACCACACCAACCCCAGCCAACGCCAAAATCCATCAAAATCGGATGATGCAGCAACACATCACTGCAACTCTCTCGGCGCGCAAAAAGAATACCGAAGATGAAGAATCTTCATCATTATCATCAAGTAGCAGCAGCAACAGCAATAACAACAACAACCCCGCCAAAAAGGCAGCACTGGAGGGCGTACTCCAGCGTATTGAACGGAATTACGGTCGGGGGAGTATTGTCAAGTTGGGTGATGCGGATCGGATGATTGTGGACGTTATCGGGAGCGGCAGTTTGACGCTTGGTGAGTGATTTATTGTTAGGTTGTTAAATGGTTGTTGAGTGGTTGTGCTCTCTTTGAGAGAAGTTTATTGCACTTCTTATTTTGGCTCACATATCATTAACCTATATCATCTGTTCGTGAACCAATTCAAAACAAAAACAACAAAACGTAATTCACATTACCAACAATTAACGACAACAACAGACGCCGCCCTAGGAGGGGGCTACCCCAAAGGACGTGTAATCGAAATCTACGGCCCCGAATCCTCCGGCAAAACCACCCTTGCCTTACACGCTCTTGCCGAATCACAACAACGTGGCGGTATTGCCGCCTTTGTCGATGCCGAACATGCACTTGATCCAAAGTATGCCGCCGCACTTGGCGTAGATGTCAATGCATTATTAGTCTCACAACCTGATAGTGGTGAGATGGCATTGGATATTGTTGATCAATTGGTACGAAGTTCGGCAGTCGATGTAATTGTGGTGGATAGTGTTGCTGCATTAGTCCCACGTGCAGAGTTGGAGGGGGACATGGCCGATATGCAGGTGGGATTACAGGCGAGATTAATGTCCAAGGCATTACGAAAGATTACAGCATCATTATCATTAAGTCAATGTACGGTGATATTTTTGAATCAACTAAGGTCCAAGGTGGGTGTGATTTATGGCTCACCAGAAGTTACCTCGGGGGGGAATGCACTCAAATTCTATGCCAGTGTAAGATTGGACACACGCCGAAGAGAAGTATTACCCGATAATTTAGGTATTCGTGCCAAAGTTAAGGTGGTCAAGAACAAAGTGGCAGCACCCTTCAAGACAATTGAACTTGATATTTTATTCGGAGAGGGGATTGATAAAATGGGTAGTTTGATTGATGCAGCGTTAGATTTGGGGGTTGTCCAACGTAAGGGGAGTTGGTATTCGTATGAGGGTGCAAATTTCGCTCAGGGGAAGGTGAATGCTAGTTTGTATTTGAAGGCGAATCGGGAGGTGGCGGTGGGTATGGAACGTTCTGTTAGGGAGGCTTTGTTGGAGGCGAAGAATCCTATTGGTGCTATTGCCGATATGAGTGATGATGAGGTGGATGATTTCGAGGAGATTGAAATTATAGCTGAGGAGTCATCTATTTTAGAATGATGGCGGTCATAATATTATGCGTTGCTGGTAGAGGAAGAGTTTGTTTGTTTTACGAAGAATTCATGAATTTTTACTGTAGTAGTCATTTTTACCTTAAATACGTCTTTACCTCTTGCAGTCGAGAGTTTGACTGTTCTTTGTCGCCCTCTTGAACATCTTTTACGAAAGAATCCAACATTATTTGAGGTGCAGATGCAGATAAAAGAGATGTAGTATTGTAGGTTCCTCTCGAAGCCTCACAGCTCCGAGAAGGATGGCGTTAGCTCGCAAGTCACTACTCTACTGAAGAGCTTTAGTGGTTTAGCTTTGCGGTTGTTGTGGGGCATCATCATGTTTTATAACCACCTAATCAAGCATGGAGAATGGAGACCTTGAGTCCAAGCAATCAACGCAGGACGCAAATGGTAGAATCGACCTATAAATACAGAGCGAGAGAGAGAGAAAGTACATAATAACCGATCTGAAAATGTCGCGTCTATCTGGCTTTTATCTGTAACCTATCCTACACATGGTCCTACTGTTGTCCGTTCGTTCCGGTCAGCCGCTAAAGAAATCTATCTCCACCATCAAACAATGCATCGATCATTCACCACCCTAAAAGCGAAGTACAATAATAAATACCACCTCAAGGGTCAACCGCACAATGGTATCCTCCTCTAAGCTACATCTATTGCAGTCATTTTGCTTGACGCAACTATGTACTGCATTCAACTTACCACATCACCACCCATCAGTATTATCAACGTCGGTCATCAAGATCACCACCCATCAAAATTTAATACAACATCGACCAACACCGCTATTCCTCTCAGATTCAAACAATGAAAATTACGACAAACCCAACAAGTACCTCACAGCCGCAGAGAAGGCACGCCGTGCCGAAGAAAAACGTCGTCAATTACGCAAAACTGAAGGATTTGCCACACCGGGCATCTCCTCTGTTATACCTGGCGCTAAAGATCTACCACTTGATATTGCCAAAACGGAACGCGAATATATGATGTCACTAAGCAGTAGTGATAATGATGATGTGATTGATGAATATAATGTCGATAAGTTTGTAGCAATTTGGACTGAGGAGGGGTTGGCGCATTTAAGAATGCTTCAATTTGAAAAGGCCAGTGCCTCCTTTGACAAAGTGTATCAAATCAAACCAGATGCATATTTATGGCAAGATGGGATCGTCAAATATTACCTGGGGGATTATCATGGCGCGGCGGAATCATTGGCACGGAATGCCAAAAGGTATGAAATGCGGTTTATGGAACCCGCTAGTGAAGAACGGATATGGCGAGATGCGGCAGAGTTGAAAGTTGTTAGTTCATTAAATGGGGGGAGAAAGGTGTCGAAGGAATTCACAGATGTTCCAGCGGCTATGCGAATCGTTATAGATGGAGACAGTGGCGTGGATGCCAAAACAGCCGAAATGGAAAGTATAGCAAGTGAACGACGAAAGGTGATACGGTTTGCACGTCAACTCTTTTCATGTTCGTTACGGAATGATTCCACAGGAGTGGCGTTGGCACGTGCTCAACTACAAGCGTGTTGTGGTGATTCGTTCCCTTCATCATTAAAGTCGACATTACCCACGGTATCATCTCCAAAGGAAGCACTATCATCATCGGCATCATCATCATCATTTGCATCCAAAGACCACAAAATGTACAAACTGCACTCATTCTTTTATCTTGGATTGCATTATGATGCTTTGGGCCAATCCTACGAAAGTAAACAATGTATGAAAATGGCGTTGAAGACTTGCGCTCATAGCATAAGCGGGAATGGTCAAGATATTACATATTTATTGCCTGTTATTCACATGACAGTTAGAGATTGGTATGATGATGATGAGTTTGATGTGGAAGAGGATAGGGATGAAATAGACTTGAATGATGCGGAGCTCATGGAACAGTTACTAAGCAACGGAGGTGTGGAGCTTGAACTTAACGGAGATGACGATAACAAGAACAACAACAGTGCAACTGCATCAAGTAAATCGACATCAAGTCTGAGAGAGAGTATAAAAGACATGAGATTAGTTGATCTGAAGAACGAATTGAAGGCAAGAAGATTGAAGACGAGCGGATCGAAGAAAGAGTAGGACGGGTTGGTGGATGATTTGAAGAAGGAAGCAGGGGCGAGCTAAAGTAACGTATCCTACAGCAGTCTCTCAAATGATTTCAATGTGTAGACTAGTACTCTTACAGCGTTTGTGTAGGGCAAGAAATTCAATGCTTACAAGTTTCTTTTTACTATCAACCTCAGGCAGCGTCTCAATCAATTCAGCAATCAGATCAAGTCAAGCAATCGTCATATTTATCAAGCAAGCAATTCAGACAATGCAATCAGGAAACCAAACTCTTCAAAGCAATCAAGCAATCAATCAAGCAAGCGGAGGAATCTTGTTTCAATTAATTAGGGCACACATTACTAGGGCAGAAGATAAGGCATTTGTTAAGCCTAAGGAGGTGGTAATCTTCAACATCGTTCTTGTTCTTCTTGGTTCCCTTCTTGTTGGCGAGCGTTCTAAGCGCTGTTTGGAGTCGTTTGACGCTACGGGTCTTCACCACGTTCTGAGGACAGAAAACTTCAATACCGGAGGAAGCACCTCCCACGTCTACGTGATGGAAGTCTTTGTGTACTTTCATGATTTCTCTATCCAATGCCTTTTTCTCATCAATCTCTCGAAGAAGGTTTCTAACACCAGATTGGTCGAGGTCAAGGTCTTCCGAGTCGAAGTCGTCAGAGGAATCGGAATCCAGGCCTTTGAATATATGTGGGATACACGTGACGTGAGGTGTTTTCAACGATGAAACAAGAATTCTGATACTGTTTGACTGCACTACTGCAAATGGACTCACCAGATACAGTCATGACAAGCATGATAGCGAAGAGGATGTAATAGAGGATATTTGTCTTCATTGCCTTGTGCTGGTAGTGTGTGGCTGCGCTTTTTACTTCTAATTCTTTTGAATGTATTGTAGTGTTACGTTTAAGTAGTCAAATGCGGCGTTTATGAGCTCATCAGCAGCTTACCAGGACGAGTTCACGTCGTCAGCAATCTGGCAAGAACATGCAATTTGGCAAGAACACGATACACAGAACGCCTTATTAAGCAGGCATGAATCGCTAGCACGCATGGAAAAAGCTTGGAATGAGAAGGCTGAATCCGCGACTGCCGATTTAGTACCGGATTGCTTGGTAGGTGCTTGAGAACTGATATTGGGTAGAGATGTTTTGTTAACTTTTAGTCAAATCTGTTTTTGTGAGCTAGCAAGAGACATCAAGAAGATGAGAAGATAGACTGGAGCGTGCTTCCTCTCTCTCTCACTCTCTCTCCCTCGAGCTTATCGAGGCTGGCAAGTGTCATCGGCATCGGCTTTCCTTGAGTGCAACTCGAAGATACACTCGAAGATACATGTCCTCTTGTGATGAATTGATGAGTTACAGTGCTTTTTCATGTGGTGTCTGTTGAGCTAGAAGCACAGACACTTGCGCGTGAACCATAAACAACCAAATGTTAATGTTAATGTTATGCAACAGTTCTATCATATCTCAATCAACCAATTCAAATCAAATCATTCAATTCACACAATCATCAAGCACGAAGCAGGAGCGAGCAAGCTGTGACTAATATCTCATCCCTTAGTTGGAGCAGAAGCAGAACCAATTATACCACATGCAATCGCACCAAGTGTGAAGGTAGAAGCCATGGTAATGCCTGCCGCTTCTCTTGGCTTGATTCCATCCTTTTGGAGCTCGGCCACGAGGAATACTGTTCATGTTGGGCTTTCGAGGAACTTGCAGTAGTTGTCCAGAGCTTGAGCCGCCAAAGTCACTGCCATGGAAGCCTCCTGGAAAGCCACCACTACTGTGGTAACCTACACGGAGATACCTAACATTTTCGTCTGATGAGGGTTCAAGATCAAGCTCTTCGAAGTCTTCGTCCAGATCCATGATATCATCAGATGAAGATTCATAAGATGGATCGTTGATCTCTTGTTGTCCTTGGAAAGGTAAAAGTGAGAGAACGAAGTAATTGTATGAGCCGGCTGAAACACGCAGAAGACATATAATCAAAATGCATATCAAACGACGACTCACCAGCTGCGGCCATGATAAGCAAGCTAACGAAGAAGATGTAGTATAGGATGTTATTCTTCATTATGTTGTCTTTCGTTTAGTTGTAGTAGTTATTGCTGAAGTTTATTCTTCAATTCGTTGTATTTGTTGTTGTGTTAACGTTTACAGTCAAGTCTTTTTATGAGCACAATCATGAGAGGGGGCAGGGCAAGAGTTGACCCCAGCCAGAGCAAGACCACGACCACGAGCAAGCATAAAGGGGGAACTCCACCATTAGCAAGCAAGAGCATCATGATGGCTGCTGTTTTCGCCTTAAAAAGCAATAAAAGCAAGCATGTCATCAAAACGAAGGAGAAGCGAATCGCTGGGTCAGCTCTCGCCTCCATTTCCCCGTGTTCCCCGCATTGACTGCCCGCTTAGATAGTTTGCTGCCGGCTGCACGACCAACACTTCATATTTTTTACCCTGTTGACGAAGTGCATCACAAACTATCACAAATACTTACATAATATCCTTGCAATGACAAATAAGACGCTGACAAGTTGCCTCGGTGACCTCGACATCACAGATCCCACAGTCTTCGACGACTGTGACAACACAGATGAAGAGTTCAAAGTGATCAAGAAGAACTGGAGGAAAAAAGTACTAGCGGAGCACCCGGTAAATATTTTGCTGCTGCGGTATCGCTCTGTTGTTATTTATTATCCTCCTCTCTAACAATTATTATTTTTAATATTATGCGTCCAATTATTACCTTCATTATGTGATTGCGCCTCTCATTATTCACAGGACAAAGGTGGCGATCCAGAAAAATTTCGCACCACCAATGCATCATTTGAAGTCCTCCGTGATCTCTACCAACAAGGCAAGGTAAAAGATGGGACGTACAGTTCTTACCTCACCGAATCTGCCAAGACCGCAGCGGCAGAAACTGATATTGACATTGATGAATTATTCACCAAGTATAGCAAAAATACCAATGTGCCGTCGTGGGATTTTTTTGCGGAAGCGGCCGACGAGGAAACCCCGGGGTACAAGGTAGAAACGGCAAAGAGCGCTCGATCGAAATGTACTGTGTGTAAGAGGAATAGTGAGAAGGCCGCTATAGCCGATAGTGCCGCTGTTGAGACTAGTACTGCCATTGTTGCTAGTTCTGCTGGATCTAGCAGCAGGGCGAAGAAGAATACATCTAGTGCCGTGGTGCAGCAGGATGACACGACTGCCATTGATAAGGGTGATATTCGTGTGGGAAGCTTGGATAAAATGGCAGGCAGCTATGGAAGATGGCATCATTTGGAGTGTTGGAGAGTACCAAAAAGGTGCAAAATGGGTTGACGGACCCGTCGGATGAAGATTCTTGTTTGCGAGATTTGCTCTCAATGGTATGTTGGGAATTCATTGTATGTGTCTTTGGTGTGTGGAACCAACCATCTCACTCATTAACAAATTCGCTCTCGCCCAATATATTGACGTAGGAAGAGGTCTTGCTCACGGGGTTAGCAGCATTGAGTGAAGATGAACAAATGAGCTTTGTCCGACATGTTATCAATTCTGACCATTGGGCTGGGAATCGCAAGCGCAAGGGAGGAGCTGCAATTGGTCCTAGTAAAGCCAAAAGCGCTAAGGTCGCGTCCAAATCAGAGTCGGCATCAAAGGCTGCCAAGGGAGGAAAGAAGTCCACTGCCAACATTGTTCCTGGAAGTTACTCAATCCTTGTTCCTGGAGTGAATGGAGCTCTGGATGATGATAGCTTCCTTAAAGGGAAGGCCATAGTTATGACTGGCGTCTTCCCCGAAGTGGGAGGGGGCGAAGATGATTCTATTGGGGTGGAAAATTTGAAGAGTATGATTGAATCGTTTGGGGGCAAAGTGACCACACGTTTCTCCAAGAATACGAGTGAGTATATTACTTGTATCATTGCTTTTTTCCAATTGAGTTTGCTCACTTACACTACTCTTGATATCCACGTGCCATCAGGCTTCCTACTAGCAGGAAACAATCCCGTCGCCAAACGTTTCAACGACGCAAGAGCCAAGTCGATTGATATTATCAATTTGGTCAGATTGAACGGGCTCTTGAAAGGCCAGCTCACATTTGATCGCTTGGGAAAAATGGAAGCTTTGGACAGCGAAGAGTTTATGGGGAACGCTTATCAGCCAGCCAGCAATGCAAGCGTGACATTTGGTGATGCTAAGCCAGCTGCAGCCAAAAAAGGGAGCAAGAGGCCTGCCGCTGTGAAGCAAGAAGTCACGAAACCGGTGCCAGTCAATGTGGACGCTAAACCCGCTGCTTTACATACTGCAGCTGCTGCCACTAGCCAAGCACTCGTAGCACACGCCAATCTGGATGCGAGGACTAGCTCTGCAGTGGCGCCAGCTTCTGGGAAGAAATCAAAGTTCCAGATGCCCAAACCCGGACAGAACGGCGCAATCGCTGGTGTATTTGACGGACAAACGATGGTCTTGACAGGTCTCTTTCCTGAGGTCGGTGGAGGAACTGGATTGAATTTGGGAAAGGAAAAGATGAAGAGCTTGATTGAAAATTTTGGAGGTCGTGTTACTGGGTCAGTGTCAGGAAAGACCAATTTCCTCGTGGTTGGTAAGGACCCTGGAGCTAGCAAGGTCTCCAAAGCTAGCGCAAAGTCAATCCCATTGGTTGATTTGCTGGCACTCAATCGTGTGATGTAAGTTAGTCCTTCCCTTTGTCGTGTTGTCGCTTCGCTCAAATGCTCACAAAGTTTTTTGCTGCTCAGCCATGGTCAAGCGAGCTTGGATGACATTTCAAGTGAGCCTGCTCCCCGTATTACGAACTTTAGTGCTGGTTATAGAGGAAATGGTCTGCTCAAAAACGCAGCGGAGTGGTAGATTTGGTCGCGCTCAGTGTATGCGGGTACGTTTTCTTTTATGTTTCAATAACCTCCGCTTTCAAGTGTGAACTTGATTGTCGAAGAGGTTTCAGTACACTCGTGTCTTCGTGTCTCTCGAAGATGAAGCGTTGTGCATGGCAGACTGATGTCTGATTCATTCTATTGGTGACAAATCTAACATAAAATCTATTCATTATCAAATGTGGGTTCAACCAATACCTCAAACTAGGAGGAGAAATAATTTTGTCTGCCTCATGTTCTTCGTTGCGTCGTCGCAGTGAAGCAACATCGTACCATAACCCTTGCTCACACCAAAGAATTACAGTTGAGCCGGAGAGTATCGAGCCTTAGGCTAGTTTTGGTGAGAGTGCATTCTGAATCAGACTATATAGTCGTCGCGAATACATGTTCCCTCTTTACCACTGCACCAGCTAGGAGTGTCTAATCGCATGGAGGTAGATGTTGAACAAAAATGAAACGCCATACCTCTAAAGGGAGGAGCTTTCAATATTCTTCTGCTGTATGTTAACTATGATGAGCCTTCCACCTTGAGTCGCAAATGCTAAACACATGACCGCATCAATACCAAATCTTAATGCGTGAAGGTGAAGTATTGGTATTGCAATCATGAAGCACAGCAGTCAACACCAAAGTCATCTTTGCAATCATGAAGCACAGCAGTCAACACCAAAGTCATCTCAAGCGCAAAAGCTTTGTGGACTTCTGAATTCCATGTCCATGTTTCGAGCCCACTACGCATTTTCTTTGTAGGCCTACAAACTTAACTTGTGAGTTCTGCCTTCGCCTTCAAATTTCCCCGGGGGATTATTCTTACTCTAACCTATTCTTGGCCACGATTCTATGGAGCCTCCTGTACTGTCATCTCCAGGAGAAAACCAAAAATGACTTCTGCGTGTTGTCATAACGATTTATCACCTCCTTCCATCAGTATGGTACTAAGTATGGTAACAATGTGGAGAGAACAGGGGCATTGTATGTACTTCTACGTTGGACATCTACCTCCGCACCGACCGGTTAAAAGGAAGAAAAAGGCTCCGTCTGAACGGGCAAATTTATCCGTCGGGCAGTTTGTGGTCTCTCTTTACCCTGATTACGTGGCAAAGCCAGTGGAAATAAAAAGAGAAACAAACATGAAGCATTACAAGCTATTAAATCGTCATAAACAATAGGTGCAATCTCCCTCTCCCTTTTCATCTTGGCTTTCATTCTCCATCAGCACATTCCCCCCGGTTTCCCCGTTCTTCCCGACAGAAACGGGGTTGGACCGCGCGACTTTTCTCTTATTTTTTTGGAAAATTGACCGCAAATTAAAAATTTGTACTGTTGGTCGGAATCAGTAGTCGGAGTGCATCCAGCTTCTCCATGGAGCGAGACCTCCTCATTTATGTAAGTGTTCTTATCTTTCAACCCTCAACCGTCAACTCCTCCTGCACTCTCCACAACAAACCCTCACTCTCACTCATTCCCTTTCAACTTTACCACTTACTTGAAATGCCCGGTGAAAGTGCAGATTATCGACGCAAACGGGGCAAATCCCGTGGCCGTGGCAAAGTCCAAAGTAACCACCAATCCCAAAGCAGGCAATCGGATTCTTCGGCCTCACGTCGGGCATCCCCCCATAACCGCCAATCATCCTCCCAAAGACAAAGCCGTCAATTGGATTCTTCGGTCTCAAATGCAAATGGCGTCAGTGGTCAGATGCCATCATCTGTTCTAATAAGTGGACAATATGACAACCATAACAGCAAGGTCAATGAACTTAAAAGTGACCTCAGCGACATTCATGACTTCTACGGCTATGATGCTACGTCATATTATTTGTTGGCCGTCTCTAAAAAATATCAAATCTGATTTAACTTTATATAATACATACAGTAAGCGAAACGCAACTGAAGCGAAACGAAAGCTGTGTACTTGAACTTGAAAAAGGGAAGTGGTCTCGATTCATCTCAACCGAGCCCAGTGGATATGTGACGTTGGCTTATGGTTTGGTGGCTTGACCCTTAATAGATACGCTGTGTAAAGAGATATACATGTACTCCTAATGGTGTAGCTCAATAATTTCCAAGGATATGAGTATAATACCGTTGAATTACAGACACTGCAAACTGAATCTGTGTTATACCACTCTCAGATGCCTCGGCCTCCAACTGTTGTTAAACGATTTCTTTGGATTTTGGCTATCGCCTTCGGCTCGAGATTTCTGACAGAAATAGTGACGTGATGATCATACTTCTAAATGAGGTCATCTGTATCGTCACCGTGCCAAGTTTGAGCTCAAAAGTGATATCTCTACAGGCACTATATTTTTCCGGCTGATATTAGGTTCATTTCGAGGAACCCATTGCACGCAACAAAACAAGTGCAGCTTGATTGCTACGGATCAAACCATCCATCTCAACGGTACCTGCACACCTGCTTTGCCTACGAGAGAGCAATTCAACCAACACCTAAGTATGGATTTTAACAATCTTCCATGTTCTGTGAGAGTTCATCCCTCCACTGAGAGTCACTACGCAACCTGACACAATATCCCGATCATATAGGGACTGGCAATGAGATCATCAATACATGTTGTCAACACATTGGAATCATACCAACGAGGCATATGACAGTCCGTCCAGGACCCAGAATAGAGATAGAGAGTATGAATATGATATTGCGAAAGTTTATTTATTCGTCACTTGGTTGGCAGCTGTGTAAAAGACAGCACCAGAGCTAATGGCGAAGGGTATTATCTGTGTTTCAGAGGTGTAAAGAGTTGTTGCATCTACTTCCCGCTATTTGAAAATTGGTCTCCTCTGGGAAGCAACGTGATAATAAATATTGACCCAGACTGAAAGGAGAACGGCTAAAGTCTCAAAGTTATAGAGGACGATCGAAGCAAGTGCTTCTCAGTTTGCATCTATTGTGCGTCGACATGTGGAAGGTCAAATATATAGTATCGAACACGGTATGATCGCTTAGGTGACAGACGTTTGCAGTTTCACAGAACAAAAGGCGTTTAGGCGCTGATAACAGGCGACCGAGATGAGAGCTCCGGATTAAATATTGATTCCGACGTTTCAGATCGCTAAAAAATGGTCATGGAACCCTCATCCTATGAACGTGCGTCAGATCCGATTCCCCGAAGCGAAGTGATTTTCCCCGAAGCAGTTAACATCATTGTAGCGTATCCACATTCACTATTAAACCATAAACCAGATCAACGTGAGGACAATAAGTTTAGGTATCTTGCATCATCGATTCCAGACACATTTACCATCAAGTGCAGTCTTCACACCCCGAGGGCAGAGCCAAACAGCGTCTCAGTCGGAACGACCGGAGAGGTCCTACTAAAACGGCCTTGAAAAATATTATGCACTGACGAGACGAGTTTCCCTTTCCTATCGCTCGTGCATCGTATAGGAGCAAATAACTACTCTACTGTGGAATTCCTCAGTTTATGTTATTAAAAAAAGCAGAGATCCAATCCAACAACTATTTGTGGAGGCGACGATCTCTCCCGGCCGCGTGTCAGCAGTCTACTTCTTCCTCGGATTATTATTAATATCGTCATCAGAATCATCCGGACACTTCCGCTTCCTCCGAGAGAGTGGTCGCCTCTCATGGTCTTCTTTGCCCTCATCCTTGCCACCTTTAACATCGTCTAGTCCCATTTGTGGCTGAGGAGCCACAACTTCTTCGAGCTGCCCCCCTGCCGTACTTCGTGCGGCATGCAAAATTGCGGCGATGGAATCTGCTTGAAAATTCAGGCTACTAGCAGACGGCGGCGGCATGCCGTGTTGAGCCTGAACTGCAGTATTATATGGAACACTTACCATCATGCCAGTTGGATTTCTTGATGGGACGTTTAGGTTGGCTGTCCCCCCTGACCCGCCAAGGCCTAAAATTTGTCCGATAGTTGCAATGATTGCGCTTTGAGTAGCGTCTACGTGGACCCTTCGCTGTCTTTCGTCCTCCCCTACCCTATTCATAAGCATTAACAGTGATTGGATGGCCATATTATTGGTTTGAGACATGGTTGGTGTGGTGCTCGTGTTCGGAAATGTTCCAGCACGTAATGACATTCCGTAGAGATTCATGAGGGCCTGTATTGCGTCTCCCTGCGGAGAAACTGGGGAATAACCTATGGGTTGTGCAGAAGGGGGTTGGCTTCCAACTAAAATGCCTAGAGCAGTGCTAAGCAGATTCATAGTTGGGTTTGGATGTTGCCATTGCTGAAATGGCTGAAGACGATTCAGGGCTGACTGTTGACTTGGGCATCACAGGCTGCTGACTAATGCGCTGAATGTTTGAGATCAGATCAGCGATAGCATCTGCATGGCTTGGTAGTAGATTAGGTGCAGGCTGTTGGCTGATTTGCGCCATAACTTGTAGCAAAGACGAAGCTCGTGTTTGCTGCTGCGGATCCTGACTAGAAGCACCTCCCCCAGCGTTATTAGACAAATCGGCCGCCGCAGCAGCTGGTGCACTGTCAGCACCCAACCTTCTAAACGTCGGTGAAGAAAACTCATGACGCCCGGTTTGTCTACTCGACAATCGATTAAAGCCCCATCGATAGAGCTTGTTGAGGAAACTAGCGAAGATAATTGGATTATCGAAATATGTTGGAATGATGTCCTGTGGGAATACAAAAATTGAAAGGAGCATGATTGGTATGTCTTGCCCATAAATACAATTTACCAAGTGACATTATAATCACAAACATGAAACTTACCGCCTCAAACCGAGTTTGATCAGTGATGATGAAGCTCTTTCCATCAGTTGACCATTTGACGATGCTATTATCATTCTGGCTTTCTCTATCCAGCATAACTCTGAGCTGTTGGAAAGTAAAGCGGAATTGAGACGAAAAGAAGAGTGGCAAAAATCGTTAGAGGTGGAATAAGGCCAAGCCCGTTTGGTCGTATTCTGGATGGTCCTTACCTTTTGTAAAAATTGCTCTCTGAAGCCGGCTCTTCTCGGCTTCTTCTCTCTCAGCGGAACTGGAGGAGCAGCTGCGGCAGCGGCATCGGCGAAGGTTGGTAATCCTGACGATTGAGACGTTGAGTGCCTCTCCACCACTGTTTCTTCTGTGGCCGTGGCTGATGTGTTCTGAAATTGCTCTCTGAATTCAGGTCTTCTTGGCTGGTCGTTCCGCGGAACTGGAGAAGCAGCTGCGGCGGCAGCGGCGGCGGCAATGGTTGGTTGTTCTGATTGAGATGCCGGTTGCCCTGCCACCACTGTTGCCGCGGCTGATGTCGATGATGGTTCGTTTGTTGTTGTACCACCTGATGAAGATGTGTCGCTGCCCTTCTTTTTCGCAACACGAGGCTGTTTAGCGTCTTCTTCGGGCTTCGATGACACACTATTGGAATCCTCCACGACACTATTGGAATCCTCCGCGCTTTCTGCACCCCCCGTGTCGTCCTTTGCACTGGATGACATGATTATTAATTTAAATTAATTGCAATGCGAGTTCTGGAACGCGTGATTCATTGACAAACGTGGTTATTATATTGACAAATATGTGGTTTTTCGTTTAATGGTTGGTTGAACACAACTTGCTGACTTTCACGAATAACACAAAGCGAACAGCGAGCAGCTGTGATGCAACGTCAATTGAAGACAAGCACATTCCTCTTTCCTTCCACAAAGATAAAATGCACGTCAGTTGTGAATTGTGAGTGCCTGATTGTGACATTTAACATCTGTCCGTCAGTCACATGTTCCCTGCAATTCTACGATTAGAGTCAAAGTGACACCCCTCCGAGTTAATTTTCAATACCCCTTTATCTAAATTACTGGATCAAGCTAGTGTCGATTTCCCCCAATACCCCCATCGATTAATCACAATCCCGGGGGGACAGTTGGAGAAATTGCCTTTCCGCAGCTTTCCGCTGCACTTCCCCTTTACATCATCATCATTTTCATGCCTTCGATGAAGAGTAGCCAGGCAGCCTCCTGCTACAACATATATATGAAGTATTAGAATTATCTTTGCTCACGACTTACGAAAGCATCAACGGTGCTTGTGCTGCTTCCTAATTAGCGTGATGGTCATGGCTGAAATGGGGTTCTCTATCGTGATATTGACATGCTCGAGCTCATAAAAACCACTGAAACACTAAATAACATCATAAGCATTAGAGGCAAAGCAAAGTCACCCCAGCCACAGCACGGCGCCATGATGACAAACAAGCTCATTTGCAGTGTAGTCAAATGCAGGCAGTTGTATCATAGAAGAAATCTTCAATCTTGGAGGCAATTCCATCTTGAGCACCCTCTCTTTCCTTGTTCTTAGGATAGTGCTGGCAATCATATTTGGGGTATTCTTCCTCAAGCACGTCCTCCATGCGCTTCTCGAGCGACACAACCCCTAAACACCTTTCTTCCTTAGTGTTTCCATCCGCATCGAACATATCTTGTACTAGCTGCTCTCCAGATTAGAAGCCCTGCTTCCTTGGGCCAGCATATACAACTGCACTGTTGAGCGTTGTAAGTGCAATTATTGAAATGCAAGTCTTATTATTGTTATTCTCTTCGTCTTAGTATTTGTTGGTATGTATTTTTCGTTGTTTCGTTTTATCATATGTTAATTTTGTGAGCACAGCAGTAGCAGATGCTCTTCGAGCTGACCAAGAACGAGAGATCCCTAAATGTGCTAGAGTGCTTGGTTTGACACCGACAGTACCCTACTTCGTGGAGACGAAATGCTTCGTACACTTTTGACTAATAATATATGTAGTTACAGTTACAAGTCTGAATAGTCAGCGCCTTGGCGCAGGAGAAATTTTGGGATTGAGAAGATGCCGACCCGTCGGCCCATTACGAGATCTCTGTCTCTACTCTTTTCCTTCACTTAATAGTATTCAAATACGTGCATTGCACTTTCTTGTTGTCTGTCGTCCTTCCTTCCATCATTTGCTCTTCGGATCAAAGCTTTGGCTACATACAGTTGTGCATTGTTGTTATACTCTGCCCTTCGCCTTCTGCTGCATGTTCTGTATCAACATCTCTCTTTTTCTTTGTACGATGGCTCCCAAATCCTGAAAACTGTGTTCTTTCAGCCTTCCATCTTTTCGTGTATTCTATTTCGTGGGATCACATCAAGCTTCCGTCTCAGTCACAGTACTTCAAAAATGGAAGGATGGAGTTGTTAAATACCTGTGATCCTCTCAAGAGTCCGATGGAGGTTGAGAAAAGTGTATTGCGTAAAGTAGCTACCTTGCAGCACTTGCTGTGCTTTCGAAGAACCGATCGAGCGAGTCAAGCGAGAAAGGAAAGAAGCTCTGGTTGCCATCCGACTAAAGGACTCGATATTGTGTCACTGATTTCGAAAAATTAATCTAATGACATTGTGTCGGCTCCTAGCTCCCGTTTCGCTCAATGCGAGATTGGAGATACAGACACCTCGATTGACCTGCTGGAAGCGAGGCTCGTGATCACACTGTATTGCGGAGAAGTTACATACTTTTATACTTATATAAATCAAACTTCTCATTGTAACTTGTTCTTGTTCTTCCTCAGCTCGTATGATGTGTGCTATTAGACTTCTTCCATACATAATTCATCGTTATTAATCATTAGAACTCTGAATCTCTCATCCCAATACCTTTACGATATTTTGGTACTTAACAAAAAATAGTAGCCAGTCATTAAATGTGTGTATGTTAGAGGAATGTCCTCATCACTCGAGTAATTAAAGCTAGCATAGCTGTGTCCGTGTATACAACTAGCCTTCTTGGAACCTTCTGTGCTATCAAACGCTAAGAGCCTAGTCGCTTCTAGAGCTCTCACTATTCTATCTTCCTTATTGGTGTTGCTTTTGCGTGTCTCTTGTACTGTTCTCTGGCGATCGTCGGCCAAATATGCCCCTCGGTGTCATCCGTGATGTCATTTGTGACGACGAGGGGAAAGGATGATGTTGTTGCTTGGGTTCATGGTTTAGTTGTTGAAAAAGTGAGAAGGATGAGATTGTTGAGTGACAAAAAATAATAATAATATCAATTGCAGCGATCAGCGACGTATCGGGTGTTTTTGACGCTTTCTTGAATCGGAAGTCTCTTTGTTAGTCATGTTCTTTCTCGCTCTACATACTATTACACAAGATACCGGAAGTTGGCTAAGTAGCTTTTACGTTAGTTTGCGTGTGGGAAATTTCCGTTCAATCCTGGAAGAAGATGCTGTCTCAACAGAGTATCCGTTCAGCCTTGTAAACTGATAGCGCTCTATCTATGGTATCTCCAAGCAATCTTATGAAGAGGCCTCGGATCATGCATGAGAATGAACAGCCGTGCATGACACCCCAGCGGCACCAACAAAAAACAACGAAGATATTATTGTGAAAGAGTAGGTCAGTCAACAACAACCATGTCCTTCAGCGACGATGACTCCATCCCTCCGCCACCTCCGCCACCTCCTCCTCTCCCACCATCCCCAGTGGGAAAGGAGGAGCTCGAGATTCAATCCACACCAGTTCTAAATCGTTTGAAAAGCGGCGGTAAATTTCGCACTAGTAGCCGCCAATCCGGCCGGTTCTCCGCGGGACGCTTCTCACGCTTCTCACGTGCCTCCAGCAGACCCAAATCTCCTTACGAGGGTGTGGAGTTGAGTATTGACAGCATCGAGCGGGGCGCGGATGGAAAGTACGTTTCGAAAGAAGACGAAAGTAAGTCTACACCGAGGAAGAAGAAGAAGTGCATTATCTTCCTGACTGCGTTGCTGCTTGTTGGGGGTGGCGTGGCTGCTGCGTTAGGAATCATCCTTACTAAGGACAAGAATACTGATGCTGCGAAGAATAGTGGTACTGGCGATGATGCATCCACTACTGACGCTCCCGTTTCAGAAAACATAAATGATGGAACAGTCGACCTAACAACAACGACACCTGAAAACTATGTCAAGGAAGACGTGGCCTTGGAGATTCTGAGGCAAATGCTTCCTACAAAGGCGTACACGGCACTTTCTGATCCTTACATTGACACGGCTCAGAGTAGTGCTTTAGACTTCATTCTTAATGACGACGAATTCGTTCACGATTGGGATGGTCTGGCATCGACCCCAATCGACCCCAACGCTCAAATCAATTTCATTCAACGTTACACCGCCGCGACTCTCTTTATCAGCACCCAGGGAAAGAATTGGAAGAATAATGACGGATGGATGGGCAGATTGAACGTGTGTACTTGGTTTGGCGTTGGATGTGATGAAAATGGTCTTGTTACGTCATTGTCTCTCTCTGATAACAATTTGGTGGGAGCTATTCCTGCTGATTTGAAGACTCTCGGGAATCTACATACGATTGAAATGCACAAGAACCTGTTGTCGGGTCAAATTCCATCATCTCTCTTTGAGATGAGTGAGTTGAAGATTCTGTACTTGGATGATAATAAGTTGAAAGGAGGAATTAGTGATTCGATTGGACAAATGAGCAAATTGGAGAAGTTAACATTGAATGATAACCAACTCTCAGGCAAAGTTCCTTCCGCAATTGGAGAACTAGCTAATTTGGATATGCTCTGGTTGTATAACAATCCAGACGTCACTGGCAACATTCCCGTGGAGATTGGAAACTGTCAAAAATTGAGTGAGTAAATGTTGTGATACAGATTACTGATTATGCAGCCTTGAGACGGCTTGTTCTCAAACACATCTTTCTACCTGCAGAAACCTTCGCTATTTTCAACATGGGCCTTGGAGGACCCATCCCACAGGAATTGACTTTTCTGAAAAACTTGGAAGTGTTCAAGGCCGAGAATAACGATTTCACGGGTGAATTCTCACATTTATACCAACTGCCAAGTCTTCAGATTCTTGGCCTCAGTGGCAACACACAGCTCTCGGGATCGTTGTCTGGTGTTGAAACCATGCCATATTTGAGAGAGTTGCACGTCAGTAAAATTAAGATTGCGGGTTCACTGGACCCTGTCACGTCCCTCACAAACTTGGCCACTCTCGCTGCGTCTGAGGCGGGTTTGTCGGGTCCTCTTCCAGATCTGAGCAAGCTGGTGAACCTTGAAACGTTGGATTTGTCAAGAAACGCTATCACAGGAAGTCTCACAGCTGATATGGGGGAACTGAAGAAGTTGGTATCCGTCAAGCTTTTTGCGATGGAACTGTCAGGGCCCATCCCTGACGAGATTGGTAACTGGGAGAATATTGAAGACTTTGATATGTCTATCAATAGTTTTACATCTGACACCGGACTTCCTTCTACCATATCAAACTGGAAGAAATGTAAGATGATCTCTATGACAAAATCAGGCATTGGTCAGTCTATCCCGCCCGAAATTGGTTCAATGGAGTCACTGGTCTATCTCGATTTGTCTGCCAATAAGAAGGAAGGAAACGCTACATCTACAGGAATCACTGGCTCTATCCCTACGGAGATGGGACAGCTCAGCAACTTGCGTCAATTCATGATATTTGATAATGATTTGGAGGGCCCTATACCTGTCGAATTCTTTGGGCTCAGCGATCTCGTCGTTTTTCACGCAAAGGGAAATCGCTTAGACGGAAACCTAACTGATGAGATTGGGCAACTGACAGCTTTAGAATATCTGAACCTCGAGATGAACAGATTTGAAGGTGCTCTCCCCGATGGTCTAGGACAGTTGTCCAATTTACGAGAAGCATTTTTTTCAATGAACTTTTTCTCAGGTGCATTTCCAACGACGATTGGTGGTCTCAGTAACCTTATCACTCTGCGCCTCAATGATAATCGATTTGATGGTTCCCTCACTGATGAACTGTTCAGCCTTACTGAATTGAAAGAGCTTGCTGTGCACAATAACTTTCTCGAAGGTGGCATCCCGGACAGTATTTCTGTGTTGGCATCTCTCGAAAAATTTAGCGCCTACAATAACAAGCGTGGCGATCGTCCTGGTCTTACAGGAAATCTCCCTGAGACTATCGGTTCGTTGAAAAGCTGTGGCTACTTCGACGTTGCCGACAACTCCCTAACCGGCAACATCCCCACAACAATAGGGGACATGTCATGGCTTGAATTTGGTTATTTCAATGATAACCTATTTACGGGGGATGTTCCAGAGCAACTTGCAAACCTCGAATGGCTTCAAGAACTGAATCTAAAAGATAATGACATCGTAGGTGAAGTGTCAGCTCTTTTGTGTAACTTGGGCGCTGATATCAGGGTTGACTGCACAGTCGCCTGTACGTGCTGCACAGACTACGTGTGTACTACAGAAGACGATGATGCGTTCTGAAGACAGTGATGTGACATAATCGCGTGAAATTAGTTTGTGCAAAATTCATGATGTGTAGATGTAAATAATTAAACTCAGGCAGTTTTTCAATTGTGGACAGAAAAAACAACCTAGAGTCCAAATATGATGCGAGTACCGGTATTAAATCAAATTAATCTACAGTTTTATTACTGTCATCAAAGACCTGTTAAGGAACTATTCGTATCCCGCCCAAGCGACAATAAGGTTTAGTCAACCTTGACTGCCCCATAGATCCTCCTTGTGAACCAGAAGCAGGAGA
>JALLBJ010000354.1:0-26065 GCA_036940105.1 Skeletonema potamos
GGGGTGAAGGGAGATGAGTGAGTTGCGCACCCGATCGTCTGTCCATCACCACAAAGTATCTACAATCTCCTTATCTATCCTATCCCCACTGTACAATAGCTTTATCACGTAGCCGTGTGGTGTTCCCCACAACCTACCACCGAAGTAGCCTCTGCTCACTAACTCTATGAATGTGAATTAATCTCTATCACTATCACATTTTAGCAATGACATGATCTTCAACTGTGTTCTCAAGCGTGAGCTGAGCATTGACATCAACAGTATGCGTTCTAGTTCAATCAGGTTCTATCCGCACTGTGTTCTGTTGGAAATGGAAAGGAAGCCCTGAAATGAATGCGAACATATTGTCAAGTTTAGTGAGTAAATTTGAACTTAAGCTTGTGCGCATGTTAGCATCTAACACCTTGATGAGAAATCTGAGATTGCTGGTTGTAATGTAAGGTAAGTAATCCAAAGGTACACAAAAAACGTCGAGCTAAGTGCAATACTACAAAACTATGACGTGACTAATTTTCACTTCAGTATCGCCACCCAAGACTCCCACAGATAGTAACATTTTCTCTTCCTTCTGGTATCCACTCTCTTCGAAACCTTTCAGCAACCGAACACATTTATCAGCAGGATAGAGATCCATACCTTTCTTATCCAGGACCCGACCATTCAGCTGGAACACTAAATTGTCATTATTCAGAACCATGCTCTCTGCGATTTTCTTTCCACAGCATACACATATGACTACTAGGCCTGCTGTCATATGCTCGACTGGTAAGTCATAGACTATCTCCCCGGCTCGTCTTGAACTAGTCGTCATTCCACCACATGCATCCAAATGCGCGCATTTTTCGTACCATTCTGGGTCATCTTTCTTTTTGAATATTGCAATATCGACTTTTCCAACCATGTAGTTCCAGTTGTTGGGTTCGTGCCAAAGCGTCCAATCATCTGTGACTGATTCGACATTTATTCCTGCAGGGCCGAAGGTTGGGAGTTCATAATTTAAACATCTCGGAGGATGGGGCGTACTGCAGTAAATGGGATTACAGAAAATAGGGTCTGGCATATTTTCGAGTGGTGGTAATTGTAGGAGCTCACGCTGTACAACATCAGCTGGATGAGACGAGTGTCCATCCTGTTGATCCCCCTCATCTGCAACCAAAACCCGTCTACCCTTGGCATTAAACCACCTTTCGAACACATTTGTACCACTTTCCATATCCTCTTCAATAATATCCAAAGCAAGAATCAATCCTGAAACATAAACATACGCAAATGCATCTGAAGCAATCTGAAATCCGAGAGGCCCTGGGTGCCAGTTACGGTACACAGCTCCTAAGCTAACCTTTCGTGGATCATCATCAGGTAGCTCCTCCCCATATCGTGTCGTATTGTGATATCCATCACCTTGATGCTGCCATCCGAATCGATTGATCCCATTCGCTGCTTCAGTATCATAATCATGTCCTCCAAAATACAACCCCGTCTGAATACAAAATGCATTGTAAGCATATGAAGCATACGTTTGATCTAATGCCACATTTTCTTTGGAATCAGCTTCACACGTATTCGCTTTTCCACGTGCAACTAAGTGGTGCACCATTGGCCTACGGGGCATACGTTGTGCCCACCTCACAAGTTGCTCACGTTGCTCTTCCGCCCCTTCCTTTTCGAAGTAAGTCCATGAGTAATGTATTATGTCCACGTCGGGACTCAGATTTTGAGTGACACAAAACACTTGATTCTTGTGATTGTCACCACATCCCCCTCCCTCACCAGCATTTTGTACTTGGAGGTCGATTTTGGCAGCGGCAAATATGGGTGTTAGTGTCCTTTCCAATTGACTTTCATAACTATCGAAATGACAATTGTCATGTCCCGCAGCTACGCTGCTCCCAATCGTACCAATGGTAAATTTAGTCTGTTCCGGGTCGAGAAGTGCTCGTGCCATTGTAGTCACGAGCTTTGTAGTTCGTTCCTTCTTGTGATGGTGATGTTGTGATAATTGTTCGGGTGTCATATCGTCCGGGTTGTTGAATACGTTGTTTGCCTTTTTAACTCCCTGATTTTTCTTTCCTAAGGTTCGTTTGTCTTGACTGTTGACTGAATCGTCATCGTCGTTGTTGATTCCGTTGCCTCGGTCATCGATACCATCATTCTCGAAAAGGAAGGCGTCCCTCTCCAAATTCCAACTTGCCTGCCAACTTTCTACCAACATTGCCTTGGCCTTGTTCTCTCCACCATAATAGTTGTGTAGTAAATAAATCAAATCTTTTGCTGCTTGTCGTGTGTCATGTAATGTTTCTTTCGTGAAGGTATTAGATATTGCATCAAGATCTGTGCTTGTCGGCGGCCGGTAGGGATGATCAAAGCCGCCGCCGCCGACTTTGACACCGTTGTCGACTCCATATTCATAAGTCGAGTAAATTAAAAGAACTCCCCCAATAAAAGAGAGCAACAAATTTGCAGATCCGCATGGATCTTTACCACCGGATGACAATCGACGAGAATTCTCTGTAAGCCCAAATGTTTCTTCCTCATCTTGCAACTCGTTCAACAATCGAGCCTGTTCTCGCTGCTCGTTGGCGGCTGATGCAGACATCATTTCCACTTCAGCGGTGGATCCGGTGAAGAAATCATCTATTGCATTTAAAAGACCCATTGTTGTTTAAACTACACAAATCGTTTACTACTCTATTTTATCTAGATCGTCGATTGCGTGCTTTTTCTTCAGGTTTTGAGTACGTTCGCCAATCGCCAACCTATGAGGGTGTTCGGTGTTGCTTCCAGAAAGCGAGAAACACGCCGTTATTTTTTTAGCTACGGAACGAACACAAACCTCACGAAACACAACCATAAAAACACTGCATCGTTATTATTTCACAGCACCTGCCTAAGAAGTTCTACAAGTTAGCAACAATGAACCTCACCACCGCCGTCGCAATAGTCCTTTCTGCAGTTGCTTTTACAGCCACTGTTTCCGCAAAGGCATCGAAAGCTACCAAAACGGCTAAGGCAGTCAAGGCTATCGGCGGCATGTACGGTAGCTACAGCATGTCGTACAGCATGTCAATGTCTCTACCAAGTTGCAAAGAAAAGAGAGGTCTTGTGTATGACACGGGAACTGCATATTTATCAGTTAATATCAACCCACTCATCACTCCCAATCCAGGAGAAACATTTAACTATTTCACATATTCCGGTGCGGAGTCAAACCCCGGGAGTGTTGAATGTGGTGCTGACGCTGACGATGGGCCCGGGATCATGCGTTTCAAAGCCGACAACGCAGATGCTCCAGATGGCACAATCGCCGAATGTACTTACAGTGCGTGCTATGACTGGACATGTGAACCAGATTGCTGCTGCGAGAATAGTATTTTTATTGAAGTGACAGATTAAGAGGCAGAGGATCTTCTGTTTTAGTACTTTATCATGCCGTTGACATCTATTGTGTCGTTGTAATTGGACACTGTGTGTGGTAGGAATGTTTGATGGCAGGGTAACTTAGTTACGACTGTTGCTAAAAATAAGACGATAGGTTAGAGTTTTGATACTGTTTCTCCACAAGTTATGTGTAGAAGTGTGAAGACTATATTCTTCGTTAGGGTTGTGTAGAAGTGTGAAGACTATATTCTTCGTTCAAAGGCATTGATTTATTATTTACCGGACTTGACAATTCTGTACATCTCCATCAAAGCTTCACCCAACGCATCGCGATCAGTAAACATCATGGTTACTCAAACACTAGGAACTACTCGCGTCGAACACATCTGCAACAACGCCGATTGAGAAGTGTTCCGAGGCACTATTTAATCTTCTGGAGGAACCTGTTGATGACATGATTTCTCAATAAATCTGAGAAGCGCCATTTATCAGAAATTGAAGAAAGACTTTGGTAGAATGATACCCTCTTTTGTTCCAAGCAAACAAGAAGTTAGGAACAACAGATATAGTTCTATGCACAAACTTCACCTAATCACACTCACCTTTCTTTAGCAAAGCTTTTCCCATGCGCCTTTGTGCAAGACTATTTAACACTCCCTTCAACCTCAGACACTGCAGCTCATGTGAATCCAAGTCACCTGGTCGTAATGGGCCTTTCACATCATAACCATCCTCATTACCAACTCTGGTCGAAACGGCGCTCATATAAGCGAGAGTGATTGCCGTGGCGACACTCAAGTTGAAACTCTCTGCGAAGCCACACATGGGTAGATAGAATGTTTCATCGGCCAACTCTCTCATTTCATCTGATATTCCCCTATCTTCATTGCCCATGACTATACATATTGGCCTTTGCATTGTGAGCTTCTTGCCATCTTCAACATCAGTTAGGCCATCACCGCCTTGTAATCCTTTGTCCACGATGTCATCGTCATCATCAAAGTCAACATCCCAAACTAAATCCCTCACGTCCAAAGCACTTGGATTCAAATCACTCGCGTAAATCAAACAGCCTTCCTGCCGCAGTTGTCTCACTGCCTCGTCTAATGACCCAAATTGTCGTATACTCATCCAAACAGCTGAGCCCATTGCTGTTCTCATTCCACGTTTTTGATTCACTGCTGCTTTGCCCTGGTAGGAGTCAGAATCAACAATAGTATCAACGTATTGAATTCCAAAGGAGTCCAAGGTGCGTAGACATGCAAAAACATTCGATGGATTACTGGGATTTTCGTAAAGGAATCGCGTGTGCTTCGTTCTCTGGTTCAATACTTCGTCGATCCGTTCCATTCGTCTATCCTGAATGTATGGTGTGAGTATATCAATGGATCGTTGGACAATATCAGGTGAAAGTGAGAGTATTTCCGATTGTGACTTGATTGAGCGACGCGAGGTCTCTTGATCGATATTGGCTTCAGATTGAAGATATGTTTGGTAGGTGATAGAATCAGTGGAGATGGTGTTAAGGACATGATCTGGAATGCAAGTCTCATCACTTGGGCTGCTGTTTTTGCTTTTGAATCGTTTGTCCATTTTTGGGCTGTCACTAAAGTCAAATGATTCCCAATCTAAGCTTGCCACTGAACTCTTCCCCTGTTCCTCTTGTTGTTCGAGCATTTTCAACTTCTGAAAATGTTTCTTTCGTGCCCAACGCGATCTAGGATTTTGCCAGGTGGCGGACGCTCTATGATCACCTGTGTTGTTTTCGTTGGTGCTACAAAGACGTTGGATCGATGGCAAGTGACGCATACATCGTGAAGAAGAAGAAGAAGAAGCGGTGAACGCGGCTGCAGCACTTCTAGTGATGATCAATGAGGAGGAGGCCATCATGCACAAGATAGATGCAGCGGCGAGATTATGATGCTGTCTCATGTTGCTCAACTATGAGCTAGCTTGTGCACTGATCATACCTGAACAGTGTAATATATGATAATAATATTATTATTATGCTTGGGATTTGCTTGGCTTGGGTGTTATATGTGCGTGGCGTGATGTTTTTGTTAAATAGAGGGTGAACCGCGAACGTCCTGGCCACCCATTTTTTTTTCCGGGACACTTCACTCTTCATGACATCCACACCATCACATGCCTCTCTGCTAACAACAGTAACAAAGACCAGCAACCATTAACAGCAGCTAATCTCCTCTCCCACTAAAACAACAGAAAACCGAATATGCCTGCCAGCAGCTCAGCCGCAGCCTCACATCGTCGCCAAGCCCGCCTCCGCCGTGAGTACCTCTACCGAAAATCTTTATCTACCAAAGAATCTTCGAGCTATGAAGCCAAACGCCGCATCCGTGACGCTTTATCGCAGGGCAAATCATTGCCCACCGAGCTTCGTGCATCCTATGATAAGCTAAAGCAAGATATTGATCATGAAGATGCAAAGCATGAAGCGAACACGAGTCATGTCGATGATGAATATGGTGATGCCGGGTGGACGGATCCACGTGTCTGTGTGACCACAAGTCGATCACCAAGTTCTCGATTGAAACAATTTGCCAAGGAAGTCAAATTATTAATTCCAAATTCAACACGGGTCAATCGGGGTAGTCAGCGTGTGGATGAGTTAGTGGATGATTGTAAAACATCCGACTTCACTGATTTGGTTGTTGTTCAAGAAACGAGAGGAGAACCAGATGGATTAATTGTTTGTCATTTACCATTGGGCCCTACAGCCTATTTCACATTGAATGGAGCAGTACTACGTCATGATTTGGATGGAGGAGCTGCACCCATGTCGGAGGCTTATCCTCATCTAATTTTGAATCAATTCAATTCCGAATTGGGAAAACGAGTGGGGAATATACTCAAGTGTTTATTCCCCATTCCCAAGGTGGATACAAGAAGAATCGTTACTTTCAGTAATGATAATGATCATATATCTTTTCGTCATCACGTGTATTCCAAGGAGGGAAATTCGGAGGATAAGGTGACTCTTTATGAGGTTGGACCTCGGTTTGAAATGAGATTGTATCAAATCAAATTGGGAACGTTGGAAATGAAGGACGCAGAGACCGAATATGTTTTGAGACCGTATATGAATACTGCTAGTAAAAAGAAGGCTTTGTAGAGAGTTGGTCATAATCGAGAAGAAGTATACCAAAATGTCCTACTACCTAACTGCTTCTCCTTCAGAGCATGACCAACAGTGAAAACTTTATGAAATAGCATTAAAATATAGTAAATACTACTCCTATTAACAGAATAGTGAGCCCCGCCCGGCCTCGCCCGGCATCACATTATATTAATAAAATGGAGTACGATGTGTACAAAAGCTCAAGGGCAAGGGAGGGCGCAAAAGAGCTAAAAGATTAAAAAGAACAACACCAGGGATTCCAACGTGGTCCCCCACCGTAGTACTAACCTGGCCCGACAGTGCTTAACTTCGCTGAGCAGACGGGAAGCGGTGCTGTCACTGTGGTATGGTCGTTCCTGGTGGTTTGAACTCCAAAATAATTATAAAGTCGTACAAGATTTTGCAGGGTAAAAAATCTTTTGATGAGGAGAGGCGCATTTATGGTATTGTAGCGAAGGCCGGCCGCGCACAAGCAATCACACAATTATGTGGTAAATTCGTTCAAGAGAAGAACCACGCGATGATTTAAACCTGCACAACGCCAGCACATGATGGCAGCAGAAGAAGCAGCACAACATAGTCCTGCTGCTGCATTTCTGTTCGGTCATCTCATTCCCCTGGCGAGCGGCGACAATGACACGCTGCAGCTGCCGAATTCAAAACTTCTGTCCCTCCCAGGTGCGTTCGGCCGGGCGGAGTTGCTCGAACCCTATGCGAAGAAGAAATGTTCCTATTGTCGACAAATGAAAAAAGAGAAGGACACGAAGAAGAAACCGGCTTCCGCTGTTATTGAGCTGTGTCGTGTCTGTCAATCTATACAATCATTGGCAAAATTCATATCACGCAAAGATTTTTTGACCTTTGCTTACCACGGTGGTAGCAAACAACAAAACAGACCCCTTGTGCTTACTGTGTCGGCAAGAAATACTGCACAGCTTGTTAGAGTTTCATCTCCAAGTCTAAATTACAATAAGGTCATTGAGCAAAAGATTGAAGACGGCATGGTTAGTATGGTGGTGAATGACGGTGACATAATTTCTATTTGTTGGTATGAAACAGGCGTCGACAGCGCTTCTCACAAAGAGCTGAAGCCATTGATTCAATTTCGTGTAGTGAAATGTCTAGAAGCAGCAAATTCAGTTTCGAGCAAAGATGTAGCAGTGCAAAAGAGTACTGAAGAGGAATCAGTACGAGGTGGAGATTTAAAGGTTGGTAGCGATTTCATGAGAGAGTCACACCTCTATACCAACACGCACGATAAAGACGAGGAAAGCAGCATGATATATTATCCCAACAACGACAGCAGCAAAAACAAAGAGGCCATCGGGAGCGACGATTGCGATGAAAATGGCAGCCAAGAGAGTAGTAGCGAGGAGGAGGAGTCTGCACCATTATCCCTCCCTTCAAAATTCTTAGCTTCGTCTTCAAAGTCGTTCTCATTCGATTCCCAGTTGCACTCGGCATCGCCACCCAAAGATTTACTGCATGCAGCTGCAGACAACTGTGCATCTTTGCAGAAGCGAAAGACTCCACCGCAAACGGGGGATGCAGCAAGCTCTTCATTCACAACGACAAAAACGCCAAAGAAGTCAAATGTAAAATCACCATATCATCGCGGCAATTATGAGGCAGCCGACAAGGAGACTATACCTCTTTCATCTCTGACATATGACGAGCTGTTACTACTAAGAGAGCAATCGAATACATCAACAACATCTTTGCGCCACAACGTTTTATCACTTGCACTAGCACTCACTTCTAATGCTTCAGCTTATGATTCTAATTTCTTGAAGGAAATTAAAGATTTTCAGACACCAGCTAAGAAACAAGCTGGTAATGAAGGATCTGTCAGCAAGAGCATCGGAAGTACGAATGGGGAAGGTGCAGAAGCAAATACTAGGCGGTGGATGCCACGGTTGTTACAGGGGACAGAAATTGTTATGAAGAAGAAATGAATCCTGATATCCTATCCACTTTGAATACTCATAATTTCTATATCGAACTAAAATGCATTATCATTATGCTTGAAAGTAATACACAAGTCACAAAAGCTTCAAGGCGATTATCAGTAATCTGTTCAGTTCTGCAACACATTCGTAGTGTGTTGAGAGTTGCAAAGCTACTTATCGGAGAGACCTTATCTTGGAAGGCACTGACGAGATGTATGAGGCGAAGGAAGAAATGGGAAGGAGGGAAGGGGGACGTACCCCGGGGTTGCTCTGCTTGGTTGTATTGTGATAGAGGGGGGTATTCGAATTGTGAGTCCAGATTGATATAATTTCACTTGAGGAATAGAATTTTAGTCTGAAATTTAGTAGTTGGGGGGTATTTTGCCCTTCGAGGCCACGCATCACTCATTTTTGTGTGGTGGTAGGTGCGTGGGTGGTGGCCCTGAGTCACCCTTTCATCGGTTGTCATCGACACAGTCTCGGAATGCAATTGTTATTGTGTATGGTCACTCTACGTCTCATAAAGTTGTTCCTCATAACGCCGCAACTACTCACCTACTCGATCAACTTACAATGAAGCTCGCTATCCTCTCCACCGCCATTGCTGCCACCGCTGCTTTTGCTCCTTCTGGCAACACTGTCCGCATTCACTCTTCCCTTCGCTCCACTACCGAAGAGGAAGTCACCGCCACCGAGGCAGTTACAGAGGCTGATGCCGCACCTGTGCCCGATATTGTTCCTAAACCAGTTGTCGCTTCCATCAACGGATGGGTACCCAATGAGTCCCTTCCATGCTATGGTCTGCCCGGTGCAATCGCTCCCACTGGCTACTTTGATCCTTTAGGCTTTGCTCAGAGCGGAATCACCTTAAATGAAGTTAAGAGAAACCGAGAAGCTGAGGTGATGCATGGACGTGTCGCCATGTTGGCCACTGTTGGTTACTTTGCCGGAGAGGCAATCTCGGGACCTTTCGGCATCACTGGACCTGCTAATGATCAATTGCAACAGATGCCTGCACCTGCTTTCGCTTTCCTAACCCTCTCCATTGCTGCGGCAGAACTTAAGCGTGCTACTATTGGATGGGTCGAGCCAGACTTTGGTGACTGGACCAAAACTTTGTGGAAGCTCCGTGACAACTACTACCCTGGAGACATTGGATTTGACCCTCTTGGCTTCAAACCCAAGGATGCTAAATCATTTGCTGATATGCAAACACGTGAAATCCAAAATGGTCGTCTTGCTATGTTGGGCTGGGCAGGTATGTGTTCACAAGAGCTGGTAAACCACAGAACGATCTTGGGAACGATTGATTTTTACAATAAGATTTACTCCGGTGTGAACCCTTACGAAAACTGTGTTGACGGTGTTATTTGTTAGATAGATTAAGTATACATAACGTGAGTGTAAAAGTTAATGCTGCTGTTGCAGGTATTTTCTTATTGAACTCGTCATTCAAGAAACATTGAAATCGAAGAAGTTGAAGTACTTCCACTATTTAGCAACACTTCCAGTATTTGTTCTCCATCGGGTGGTTCCACCATTCTGCAGACTCTCTATCAACAAACTCAGGCATCTTCCACACAATTGGAGCCCATTCATGATTTATCGACATCTTACTCCCATCATAATCTACATTAGCTGTTGAACGAAGACACAGAGATCGATACACATCATCTCTCCAAAAGAACACGACGATATTCTTACACAATCCACCTCTACCAAATGGAAAATCCATAACTCGTGTACCCCTCAAATAATCAATGTGTTCCGCTCCCTTCGTAAACTCAAATGTCGTAACATTACCAATAGGAAGTAATGTGTGTATTGTAAGCAGTATTGATGAAATGAAGAAGATTGGATACATGTATAGCTTGGCCGCCATACTGATTGCAGTGCCAAGTCCAAGTTTTAGATCATCACTGCTGCTGCTAGCACTACTCCCTTGATCATATACAAACGCACTCAGGGTCAAAGTACTGCTATTCACTATGTCCAAACAAATTTTCAAGGTGCACACATTTAGAACCAAGAACCACCAAAATCTCCAATGATTCCTTTCACCAATACATGTTCCCAAGAAATTGCAATGGTGATCAAAAGTAGCAATGCAGGCATTGCAGTTGGAGCAATGATGGGAACGCAGAGGAGGATAAAATTGACACTTGTCACAGTACTTTCGTCTAGTTGATCGATACAGTGTGTTTGAGAGTTTGTTTCGACTGATATTACTTTCTGAGTTTGTGGTAAGATCAAGAGGTGACAGAGATGATGGTGTTGGAGGGTCAAGAAATGTTCGCCGTTCCATATCATAATTAATGTTCATTGCATTATTCTCATCTTCAGCACACTTGTTCTCGCCGCCATCCAATGCATCCAACCTTTCAATTATCTCGTTTGTCAATACACCCGGATTGCTCCCTTGGAGATGCATGAATGAAAGTATCAATGCAATTATCCACACTGTCGGTATTATTAATATTTGCGTGCTGATTGAACCATAATAAATGCAGCTTCTTATGTCATGTTGTTGTTCACTGCTGGTTGGGCTGCTGCTCTCTCCGAGACTACGAGCCGATGAGTTGTCGAATCGTTCATACAATGTTGCTGTTGTGCTATTAACTCGCTGCAATAAATTATGCTCAGCAGCGTTTCTACATGAGGAGGATGACATCCATAGCTTAGATCGAGGTGTTACTATCGTGAGCACAACGGCAACACCACTCAACGATAAATATCTCCGTCGAACTTGTTTTGGGCTGAATGATTTTTTGTTCCCATCTTGGGGTGTCGTTGTTGCAGTGCTGTCGTTGGAAGAAACAACATTGATTGGTGAAGAAGTTGGCGACAGTGGATTAAGCTCGATATGGTCGTCCTCTGCCGTCATGGCTGGGGTGTGGTCAAGAAGTTTGCTTTCGTTTTGATTTTCCCTCCACACTGGGCGGAAACTTTGGTACTAATTCCTATCTCCTTTTACGTGTGGCGTTGGCGGGAGAGACAACAGGACACAAGTCCTCTTTTCGCCACCGTGTCCTCAGGCGCAGTGTTTGCTGATAATTCCGCACCAGCCCTCAACAACCATGGCAGCATCATCATCCTCTGTAGAAGAAGTACTAGTGCTCTACGGATCCCAAACGGGCAACTCCGAAGCAGCCGCCGAGCAGCTCTCCTCCCTCCTCCCTTCCAAACTCTCCACTTCCACCAACCGCACTCTGACGTCACGGTGTATGCACCTCGATGACTTTTTAGAATTAGAGCACGCCAAATGGACACGATTGGTAATCATCGTTTGTTCCAGCTATGGTGTTGGGCAGGCTCCCATTGGTGCACGTAAATTTAGGGAGGTTTGCGACACCATTTTGGAGCGCTTTGGTTATGATGACGATGATAATACTGCCAATGACGACAAAAATAAAAACGGCGACAAAATGTTAACAGGGGTAACCTACGCACTACTAGGTTTGGGCGATAGTCACTACACCACATTCTTTCGTAATCCCACTACAATTGAAAACGCATTATCCGCTGCGGGTGCAACTCGTGTTGGTGAATTGGGCAAGGCAGATGCCTCTGGCACAGGGAACATGGAACAATCCAAAGTTATTGATCGATGGATTAATTCCATCTGGAGAGACTTACAATCTGTTATTGACAAACCAATGACTGAAAAGGACGAGTTGAGGTTGAAAAAGGCACATGAACAAACGTGGAAATTGTGTTTGGAATTGTACAAGGACTGGAAACCAACCAATTATTATGCGTTGATTGGGTTATTTTTGCCTCTGGGAGCTGTGATTGTGGGGATTTTAGTTCATTTGTACCTGTATGGGTATACATGGGGCAATTAACTCGCAATTAAGGATGGAATTGGGAGTTGGATGTAGGGGGTGGGGGGTGAAGAGTGAATACAACTCAACAGAATAGATTTTGAGATATTTTACTTAGTACATGATGCGATATCCGTGAGCAATCCTTGTTTCTCGCGTGTATCCTGAGTTGGTTTTTTGTGGGTATGATAATACATATTATAATGATACATCATATGAAACGCTTGACCAAACTTAGACATAATTTTTACCGATCACAGGGGGAAATAATATTGTCTGCTCTTTTTTTGCCAACCTTTGAAGCAGCAGTGGTCCCAATGCTTTCTCTCCAAACACCGACATATCCAACAGATTGTCTAGATATAGAAAGTAATTTTCTAAAGAAGATTTATCTTCTCAACTTTGATTGGTTAGGTTGTATGTAGAATGTGGTTGGTCAGTGGTCGGTAGAAGACTCAGGTCGTGAGAGGAGGGAGAAAACTCTCCTCCATCCAACCATTTTCATCAAAAAATCACGCTGGCCGTCCGAACCATACTTCCTACTTTACTCCTCTACCAATCGCATCTTCCAGGCTCTACCAATCATCTCTATTACCAACATCAAAGAGAGCAACCATGACGGCAGAAGACGTCGATCTCGGACTTAATCTAGTCTTTACGAATCCTGCTCCTTCCGCTGGATACGCCGACACGGCGGCCAACAATAAGAAACGAAAGAACAAATATGATCGACGACGAGAACGTGGTCGGTTGGCCAAGGAGGCGAAGAAACTCGACAAGACACCAGGTGTTGATAACAGCAAAAGTGGTGGCGAAGGGAAGCTCAGTGGAGGTAATGGAGGATCAAAGAGTGATTTGACAGGTGCATCTGGTGTAAGGAAGGCGAAGAAGAAAGAAGGCGATCACACACTTCCAACGAAAAGGGGGGAACTAGGAAACAAAAATGATGTGATGAACAAGGACAACGCCTCTAAACAATCAGGGGGGGAAACGAAGGCCAGCAGCGATGATACAGCAGATAAGATTATTGACGGTGACGTCGACATCAAAGTTGCTAAAGAAGTGGCAACGAAACAAACATCGTCGATTCCATTACATGCTCCTACATCCAAACAAGTACCGAATCCGATTAATCAAGAGAGTAACAACGGCGCCGCAAATACATCTCGTCGTCACCGTCCTGAGAAATCTCTCGACGAAGAAGAGCGTTCCAAATACCTGTCGGAATTTCATGCCAGACCACGTGATTTGGATAGGAGTGAAAGGGCATCCAAAAATATTAAGGCTAGTGTCGCGAGTGATCACATTTTTGGAGTAGAAAATGAAGGGACTGATAGTGGAGATAATAAAACAGAAGGCGGTGCCTGGGATAATGACGAAGTTGAACGAGCATCATCTTGTCCATTCCAAAGGATTGGCGTTCATCCCAATCTTGCTTCGACATTAACATCCCCCGATGGAAACTTTCGTCTGAAACAACCCACAATCGTCCAATCTCAGAGTATTGCGGCCCTCCTACCAAGCTCAAATATCAAGGACAGCAAGAAGAGACGAGGACAAAACGCTCAGTCACAAAGGAATCTCTTCATACAAAGTGAGACCGGCTCAGGGAAAACATTAGCTTACCTCCTCCCCATTCTCCAACAACTTGCCGTTGACTCTCAAACTGACAGACTTAAAAAGGTTGATCGTCAACTTGGGGGGACACGATGCATCATTCTCTGTCCTACACGGGAGTTGGCTACACAAACTTACACATGTTGCAATAATCTCTGTGCAAAGTCCTTTTCCTGGATCGTGCCCGGATGTTTCTCCGGAGGGGAGAAGCGCAAATCGGAAAAGGCACGATTACGCAAGGGTATCAGTATACTGATTGCTACGCCTGGTCGATTGTTGGACCATGTTACCAAAACAGAAAGTTTGTTGGTATCTCTAAAAGGCAAGTTGGAGTGGTTGATTTTGGATGAGGCAGATCGATTGCTGGAGGCTGGACTCGGTGGGCAGGTGGAGCAAATAATGCAGCATTTACGATCAAATCAACCTGGCGCTGGTCAAAAGCGAGATGGGGTTACATGGAGGAGTGTCTTGGTTTCTGCCACGGTTACTCCCGAATTGGAAGGGCTGGCAAGGACTGTACTTGGCGGTGATGGGAGGGAGTGGGAGTGGGCAAGGGGTCACAAGAGTGGGTCGAAATTTACTCAATCTGAGGAGGAGGAGGGTGCCGATTCGTCCATGGATATTGGGACCAACGATACGAATAATGAGTTGGACAACTCGGCCCCGCGCCAGCTGGCTCAGTTGTACATGGTGGTGTCTGCAAAGCTCCGCCTCACGTCCCTAATTGCATTCTTGGCAGCGCGTGCTTCCAACGGCGAGCGCACGGTAGTATTCCTTTCTACGTGTGACAGTGTTGATTATCATCATGCTTTATTTACATCAATGGAATCAATCGTGGGTGATGAAAATCAAGGAGATAAAGACACTGACAACAATGGAAGCAATTCTGGCAGAGGTATATTCGGAAAGGGTTGCCCTATATACAAGCTTCACGGCGACATCCCACACACAAAAAGACTGTCAACATTGAAGATTTTTTCTGAGGATCAATCAGCCATACTCCTTGCAACGGATGTGGCTGCTCGAGGTCTCAACTTCCCTTCATTGGATTGGATTGTCCAATATGATCCTCCGTGTGAGACGAAGGATTATGTCCATCGCGCTGGTCGGTCTGCTCGTGCTGGGCAAGCCGGACATGCATTGTTGTTCCTCCTTCCGTCGGAGCGCCAATATATCGAAGTATTACAATTGAGAGGACTGCATGACATAAGTGCCTTGTCTCTGTCTGCGACCTTGACTACTGCCGCAGATTTATGCAGAGGTATTACTCAAGAAGGAGAAGCGAGGGCGAGAGGCAACACCTTTTCTGACGGACGTGGAGAGGCTTTCACAGCTGCAATTCAAACTCGCTTAGAAGAAACCGTCCATCAAGACGATTTAGATTACAAAGCAGCAATTGAGAAAAAGTTCAAAGGTGATCCAAAACAAAGACGAAAAGCCAAAAAGCAAGCTGTGGGGCCACTGCTGGAAGGTGCGCGGAATGCCTTCTCAGCTTTTGTGAGGGCGTATCCAGCCAAAGAAAAGGCCGTGAAGCACATCTTCAATGCACGAGCGTTACATTTGGGGCACATCGCAAGATCGTTAGCTTTGAAAGATGCACCAAAAATGGTGACGAAAGCCAGCAGTAATAATAACGAAGACGGGAAGGGGCAACAAATGTCTGGAGAGAAGCGCAAATCACGATTGGCATTCAACAGCTCTGAATCTAAGCAAGATGCTAAAGAAAAGATGGATGCTGAAGACGATGAAAATGAACGTTACATGAGTCTTTTGGGAGATGCTCTACATCAACAGGAAGACCGAAAGTCCCCCTCCGGAAAGAAGAGGAAGAAGACAGAAGGCGGTGGTGTCGATGCGCGTAAGAGAATGCTGGAAGCTGCCAAGATGATGCAGCAGGGTTTGGAATACATGTAAGGAAGTAACACGGCGCAAATGCTGGTGTGACGGATGTGCGTAGCCGAAAAAAACCATGTCGGTGATGTAGATAGATTATACTTAGAGAAGAGTATTGTACCTATGTACAATAGTTTAAAAACTCGAAGATGTCACAGTTTTAGGTCTCGTAAGTCGGAAATGGCAGGAGGGAAAACTCGACATATCCAACGAGGACCGCCACAAAACAAAATGTTGTTGTGTATCGAAGAGTCTCGAGGATGAACGATAATCGAACAGAACATGGTACCACATCATTCCCCAGCTCGCACGCTTTCTGTGTAACGATGACCAGGCAGCGGTTGATAGCGTGGCTGACGGCGCTACTTGTTACACTGGTGGTTATATATATACATAATTTGCACACTTTGCTCGATTTTGAACTGAACCCAGCAGTGCGGTCTTTTGGATTTAGTAACTCCTATATCGAATGCACTATCATCGATAGAAAAAAAAGACCAGATCTCTTGCATATGTCCCACTAGAATATTTCTATGCGGAATACAGCAAGTGCCGGCACTCATTCAAAGTGGATACCGTAGCATTTCACATTGGCAAAGGTGGAGGAGGAACGCTAATGAAACATATCCATGTTGAAGTTCAATGGGTTCACCCTAAACCACAATCCTCGATTAACGAAGAACTGCAGAATGGGACGAAAAAAACTCTCATTGTCAACGTACGAGATCCGATTGATAGATTCGTGTCAGCCTTCAATTGGAGAAACGTTCTCCTCTGCCATCCAGATGATGCACGTCAGAAAGGGAGAGAAAAAAAGGTGGGTGCGACGAAAAATCCAAACGATTTTTGCAAACCAGGACATGATGAGGAAGAGATACTTTTACGAGAGACATATCAATCAAGCCCTAGCGTACTTGCTGAAGCGTTGTGCCATGATTCTCCATTACGTTCTCGTGCCGAGGAAGATTTTGGTAAAATTCTTCATAGCACAACTTTGACCGAGTGGCTCGACTTCTTGATTGATCCGCAACTACTAGAGAGTATTTCGGATGATGGAATACAAAAGTTAATAGTATTGCCGGTGGAGAAGAGATCTGGTGCCGATGAAACGCTTTTTGAGAAACATATTGACAATTTGAACATTCATTTTCTAAATAGTAGGTATGGTGCGGATGCTGGAAAGGAAATGATGCGATTAGCTCGAGAACAAATGGTGAAAAGGGAGGAGACACATAGACGTAGGAGGAAGGGAAAGTTGAAGGAGCCAACACATCTTCATTCTTCAGAAAAGTTTTACAATTCGACCAATTCGACCAAACCTATGTTAACACCACTGGGGGAATGCTGTCTTGCTAGGCATTTGGCTGATGACTATCGGCTAATACGAAGCATGTTGGGAGAGAAGATTGTCAACAACAGTGATGTGGCAATTGCGGGGCTAGATCCCCTCATTGGTGCTCACCCGGTCATTCGAAAGGCATGTTCTTGGGGCGATGAGCAACAGCAACAATCGTGTCAGGGTGACTTGATGTCAATTTTGATGAGACGTGCCCAGTATTTAGATGAGTCAAAGGGGAGTTGCTCCGTGGTTGTTTCTGCAGCGTAGTGTTCGGTACAATAGCTCGTTGAGGCTCGTGTTTGTGTTTTCCAAGTGTCAATGATGTTTGCCTGGGGGTTAAATGTAATTGTTTGAAAGTTAGTTTTATCGGTTTGGCACAAGTAGACTATCCCCCTCGAGCATTACGATTTGTTACGAAAGTTTGGTGGTTTTATCAATTGACGCAATAGGCTCACTCTACCCCCTTCAAGCGTTTAATTTGTTACGAAGGTGAGGCGGAATATACTTAGGCTTTCCTTGCGAGGCAGGTTCCACCGCTGGTAAACTCTCTTTCACCTCATCGACATCAAACGCATCTTTGTTCTCAGCTGGATCATTCGGTTTTGGTGCAAGGGGTGTGTCAATTGCTGTATTAGAGCCAGAAGCCTTCGCACCTCCATTCTTCGACTTCTTCTTCTTTTCCTTCTCGTCATCTGCCTTCTTCATTACACTTGCATCGCCCCGAAGTTTTCCCCCCTTGCTGCCTTTGCTGCCTTTACTGTCGTCCTCCAATTCTAATTGAACCCTCATATCCATTTTAAAGTTCTGGATATCTCCTTGATACTTCGTGATGGTCTTGTGGTCACACAACCAAATCTCTTTGGCCACTTGAGAAATAAGACGCATGTCGTGAGAGACCAGAACCATTCCGCCCTCAAATTCATTTACTGCCTTCGCCAATGAATCAATACTTTCCATGTCCAAATGGTTTGTCTAAAGAAAACGTGTGTAAAGGACAAAGTTGAGCTTCATAAGATAACATGTTGGTCCAGATGAAAAGTTTCCAGAATATTGCTCACCGGCTCATCGAGAAGAAGGATATGAGGAGCATCCCTTCCCAGCTTGGCAAAAACAACACGAGAGTTTTGACCATCGGATAACTCAGACATCTTTTGAACTTGCATGCGTCCCGAAATTCCGAACCGTCCGAGGTACTTTCGCTGCTCTTCTCGCGGAGTTCCAGGATACATCGTATCGAAAAATTCTAGCGGGGTTTGTTCTAGATTGAGCACATCCACGAAATGTTGCGTAAAACGTCCTATTTTGAGATGGCCGTGAGGTCGTATGTCTCCCATAGACGGCTGAAGTTCTCCCGACATGAGTTTCACGAGGGTAGTCTTTCCTGCATAGTTGAAGAGAAATGTTGATTTTGTTAGAAGACAGTGTGAAGTTATTGCCACAATTAAAAGAAATGTTGTCACGATGGTAGTGCACTTACCGGCTCCATTGGGCCCCACTAACGCACTAAAAAAACATGCAATGGTGAGCGGCGTTGAAAGGGCCGAAAACTCAGTCATAAAACAGACAAAAAGTTACTCACATTCGACTATCCAAGTCAACACCAAAATTGACGTTTGAATACAACGGCTCGCAATTAGGATAGGCAAAGCTAACATCATGAAATGCCAACACGGGCGGTGGCAGGTGGCCAGGATCTGGGAACTTGAAATTCATAGGCTTCTCCACCTCTGGCTTTAAAGTTAATCCCCCCCTCACCATTTTATCAAGCACCTTTTGCTTACTTTGGGCTTGCTTGGCATTCTTAGATGTTCCATGCCCGAACCGTGCTATGTACTCCTTCATCGATTTAATCTGATCTTGCTCCCAGTTGTATTGCTTCATTTGATTTTCTTCCTTTTCGCCTTTTGTTTTGACGAATTGATCATAATTACCATCGTAGTACTCCAGCTTTCTTTTATTGGTGAAATGGATAGTGTGGGTGGTAACATTATTAAGGAAATCTTGTGAATGACTAATTAGCAACAGAATCTTGTTCCATTTGCTCAAATAGTCCTCAAGCCATATAACTGCCTCCATATCCAAATGATTTGTCTAGATTGCACGCAGATGTAACAATAGAGATGAGCTTCAAAAAAGATTGACATCATAGCCACGAATGAAAGGTAATACTTACGGGTTCATCCAACAACAGCAATGTTGGCTGGATAAATAATGCTCGTGCAAGTGATACTCTCATCCTCCACCCACCAGAAAAATCCTTGGTCAACTTCGACTGCATCTGATGAGTAAATCCCAACCCTTGCAAAATGGATCTCGCGCGAGTCTCGGCAGTATCCGCATCCAACGCATCCAATCGCTCATACGTTGCTGTTAACATCTCCATAATGAGTTCCTGCTTTTCATCCAATGTCATATTATCACCGTCGTCTCCTCCCCCAAAATTAGTCTCCCCCCGCTCTGCCGCCTCTGTCAACGCGGTAATTGCCAAATTTAAATCCTCCGCCTCCTTTTCCAACCGTGCTCGTTCCTCGTCTACACTCATCACGGCATCCAACGCAGTCATGGTATCACTCGGTTCCACCTCTTCTTTCAAGTGGAAGGTATCAATCCCCCCCGGGATAGGGATGGCACGTGCCCCCAGTGCCTTCATGAGTGTGGACTTACCGCACCCATTGCGCCCAATCAGTCCGTAGCGATTGCCATGGTTCAATACCACGGCAGTCCCATCAAGCATAACCGTGCCCTTGTGTTGCAATGTAAAGTTTTGCACATTCACATCACGTGATCGGGCATCGACACCCTTACGAGATGTGGAGAAGGTGCAGATCGTCCCCTCAGCAGCCAGTTGCTCGGCGGCGGGATTGGATTCTCTAGCAGCGCCATCCTCGTCTTCGTCGTTTTCTCGATTGATTATGATGTTGGCCACCAATTCGTTTGCTTTTTTAATGTCACTCCCCTCCCCATTTTCGTCATCGTCATCATCATTCCCCTTATTCTTCGCCTTGGCCTTGCGTTTCTCCTCCCGTTTCTTTGCAGCCAAAGCCTTCTTCTCCTCCTTGGACAGCTTTTTTTCATAAAATTGCTCCTCTCCCCCACCCATGGCCACATCGGAAGTTTGATCCTTCACCCTTTCCGAGTTGTTGCCGAGGGATTGCAGCTCCCTTTCGAATTGTTGTTCGGCGAGTTTGGCCTTTTTTTGGTGCCATTTGGAAGACATTTTCGATATTGCAAAAGGTGGTGGTAGTAGTAGAGGCAACGTGTTAATGATGGTGCTGATTTGTTTTGTGGTACCATAGCAATGCTAATCGACGAATTTCGACCACAAAAATTGCTGATTCTTCGCATCTCCTGCTCCCCTTCGCCCACAACCAATCACTGTGCACGTGCCCTGACCATACATTCAAAACCGGACTGGCTCTCATTCTTTTTCATCAATTGACGAGCAGCTGCACTAGTAGTATTAGCAGCCTGATACCCACCGACCCTTTTAGACTAACTAGATCTGAAAGCAGTCTGGGAGTGAGGGTTGTACGTAGATTGAACTGCCAAAATGTTCATGAGTTTGAAACGGTTTAGATTTTAGGGATGATGTAACAATTAGATACCCTATGAGTGCAGGGTCCAGGGCTTGCTTGAGCTATCTTCCCACAAGAAAAATTTCAAGAGAGCATATTCAATCAACTTTAGCGCATCTTATCTTATCACAGAAGCAGAAGTACATATCATGGGAATCTTAATAGTCACTCTAATCATTTCCAATCGTTTTGGGACGAATCGGGTTTCTTGTCATCTAAGATCTTAACATCAGAAAGTATATCTCTCCCGGCAAACACAATCTCACTCATCAAGTCATCAGTATTTGTGATCACTAGACTATCGTCCTTCCACAATTTCAGCACTGGGGATTGAAATTCTGAATTCATCGCAGAAAAGGCCCTTGGAACAAATGCAGTTGGTCTCCAGATCATCGCAATGATGTCTGGAGAAAACTCATTGTAGAAAAAGACTGCATAGTCACCATACTTCGACCGAAGCTTGGAAATGAGGGATTTGACAGGATGCCATTCGTGCTAGAAAGAAACTTGTTCATGAGTGCACGAACAGAAATATGTTGACATGACAGTGAACAAATCGTCAGGCACTCACCAATGTACTTTTTTCTAGCACCAAGTTTTTGTACATTTTCTTACGCAAATCTTTCGGTCCAGCGTACCTTTTCAGGAGGCTTCGTTCAAAGGGGCTTGCAACATCACCATCACTGTCTTGTTTTGACGGAGCACCAATGACAGAGTCCGCATTAGTTGAACAGCAACCATTATCTATGACGAAAACATTGTCAACGCGGAGCAACGCACTATAAGAAGTCAACGATGTAGAACTCTCCTGAAACGCAGCCACCCAGCTGCTCCCACTGCTCCCATTCATGATACAGGTAGTTAAATGATCGTGAGAACATTTTGCCAAAGCAGCAGCACGATGGAGAACGACCCTTTCGGGAAACTTGGATGTGTAAGTTGGACTCCAAACTCGTTCAAGGGCACCAGTCTGTTCAACGACCTCCTGGGCAGACCCGTCTTCCCCGACCACTTTTGAAGCAGTCATTCCCTCGACACCGTCATAATCTGCAGGTGAAATAATGTACATTGCTGGACCGCTATTTCGATCAGGACCACGGATACTATTGAACTGTGCCAGTATCAACCCACGATCATGAGCTGTCATGTGACTCTGCGGGTCTACAATCAATGGTTCATTTGCCCAATCATGCGTGGACAGCACTTGCAGAAATCTGAGAAAACCAGCTACAACAGTTGATGGTGGTGCGCCTAAAGAATGCATCTTTGAGACAGCCTTTTCATGTGGGTCTGTGTAAATCTTTGCCACAATCAACTCGATCGCCTCTTGTGGAATCATGTCTGAGAGCATATGAGATGCCACCCAACGGTGAGCAAGGCGTGATACCAAAGACGAAGATGGATGCCTCGTATGAATAGCATGTATGAGTGAATGGTGCATTGATCCTCTCACGTGGCGATTGATTAAGCTCAACCGAAGAGCCTTTGCTTCGTCGGTTGGATTTCTGAGATTTTTCAACATTCTCAGTTCTTGGTCCGCCCGAACAATGACTCTCCAGGAGTAACCACGATATCCAATATCCAGGTAAGTCGGTGTTACATCGATAGGCCCATCGAATTCATCAAGATTTCCACTCTGCTTCATTTTCTCAATTCCCTCTGCCAACTGGATCAACATGGCACACTTAGCAGCGCCCATGGCATTTAAAGAGGTTGGCCATTTTGAGCTACCTTCAAACCGTATTTGAATAAGAACAGGAGTGCCCACAACGGCCCCGGAAACTTTGCGCTTGTCAATTCCTCGGTCAATCGCTCCCAAAAAAGGATGAGGTACGGGGGGGAACAAAGATGAATATCTTAAGCATGGCGATAATGGCTCAACTTCATCTATTTTGAGCGGAAGGCCCAACTTGGATGCTTTCCTCTCTTTACCCAGCGAGTTATCTACCACAGTAATGGAATTTTGGCGGAGAAAGTCCGCAAGGGAATCAAATGCAGCCATGACATTTTTGTGCAGAGTGAAAGAGTCCGATACAGGAGAAGGCTTGGCAGACAATACACCATCAACGAAGCCGACCATATTGCGAAGCTCGAATGAGACATGCTTCGCCCTGCCCTTTTTCATCCATTTGGACTCAGTGAAATGAAGTTTGACAATATGCTGCACTACATTCTCAACGATACCTCCCATGGAACGGTCCATACCTGCAAATTGCGGCATGCTCTCTGCGATAGTGTTCTTGGAAGAAGCCGGAAGATTCCACACAACTGCTCGTACTATGGCTCCATCCTGAAAACGACGCAACTGCGCATGATCGCCCCAAAGCGCCACAAATGCTTTGGATTCTTCCACGTCTTCAGCTGGAGGTCCACGATCAACTACTCGTCGTGAAGCATTGGGATCGATTCGGAGGCCGACGACTAGGAAGGGCTCATCTTGATTCAAAGGATGAACTGGCGGCTCAGGCGGGCGTCCACCAGATTTTGCCTCGAATCCAGTGGAACCGCTACCACGAATCGGGACAGTGTAACATTGATCACTATTCTCAATCGCCTTCGTGCTGAGACTCTCCACCGATTGTTCAGAAGAAGAGGTGCCATCTTTGCGAATGTCTCCATTGCCCTGTGTCAAAATTCTAATTGCAGTGACGCGATCACCGAGTGCACGATGCAAGACTTCGACAACACCTCGGCACACGGACTCATCATATCCTAAGTCTTCTACGTCGCGTCCCCACACCCGGCTGTCGATATCAACTCCTGCAATGCCACTCTTTCCAGGTTGCTTCTTCTTCCCTCCACGTTGCGATACCATCTTAGGCACAACGCCCAAAGGAATTCGAACGTAGGCGTCATACCTCGTCCAAAATCGATTAGTCTCCAGAAATAATTTCCGAAAGACACTCCCAAATCCTCTACCACCGATCCCTCCATCACGTTCCTGTCCATGGATGCATCGCAATGCTGCATAAGCCTCAGCACGTGATTCTCGAACAAATGACGGAGATAGCCGTGCTAGATAATTGATTGTCATAGTAGGATCGAGAAGTATTGGACTATCGCTGTGACAATCGTTAGGGATTGACGGGGATGACGAAGATGCCGTCGTGAAGCATTGCTTGTAGCAATCTAGCAGCGTCTTAGGGACGTTGTCGTCATTGCTGCTGCTGCGAATACCCTCGCGGTAATGTCTAGCCTGTGGACACCCTGCAATAGTTTGAGATTCATTCTTTCCATCGGCAGGAATGACAAATGCTGCCTTTCTCTTCAACTTCCGCGATAGAAGAAGTTGTGCACTTGACGAAGGTGTAGAAAGGGAGCTGGCGATAGCAGAAGTAGTTCCCGCATCTTCTCCAAGCCAATCAACCTCACTCCAGAACTTCATAAATGTTGTAAACGCCTGCACGCTCCCCATGCGTTTCCCAATAGTCTTTGTTCGATATAGATAAACCAATATTAAAGCAATTGTAGTTGTCGTAAAGGAATCGTGCCCACGAAGCAATCCACGTTGGAGTGCCCAAATCTTGATTAGGAGAAGAGTTTCGTGGAACGTAGTGATAGGTGTGGCAACCATATTAGACCCAAAGAACATATTGGAGATAGTATCAGAAATCAATTTTGTCGTCGATTGGAGATGTAAACTTTCAGAAAGCGCATTATTGTAATGTGGCGTAGAATGGTAGCGGATATCTATGGACTCTGCGGATGATAGCTTGTCGGCACCACGGTTATTACACCGATTAGGAAAGAGACGAGAGATGGGGATCCAGCTTTGGAATAAGTGCATACTGTGATTGTATGATTCTTCTCTATCCATTGATTCATCATCATTGTCGTCGTCCTCATCATTCTGTTGGAGGTTAGCATTGTCTTCACTTTGATGTTGCTGCTGTTCCACGCCAAAAATTAGGCGAACATGAAACCTCAACTTATTCTTCATCTTTTTCCCTCCGTCAGTGTCATCCTCACCCCTCTTCCTCTTCTTCTTTTTATCCTTTCCCTTCTTATCATCGTTGTCAATAGTAGGAGGGGGCGTCAACAACAATGCCACCTTGCGAGAGTCACCAAACACACGTGTCAAGTGGACAGCGCCAATTTTAGTTCGGTGTTTCTTATGAGAGAGTTGTTTGGCAATGTGTACGGCTAGGATGTTTTGTTTCTGTGACGTGTTCACGAAGATGAAGAGAGATGTAGACACAATAGATGAAACAAGACAGTGTTAGTATGATGGGTTAGAGGAAGGCCTGTCAGCGAGCAAGAGTCGTTATCAAAACGACCAAACTTACATCTGTGAATCGATGATTTAAATAATCCTTCCCACCAACAAATGCATCCTTATCCCCATCACCTCCCTTTACCAACACTGCCAAATCCAACGTGGGCACGACATTCCCATTAGCATGACGGTTCGTCAATCCTGCATTGCCAATGTGTGCATAACTTCCGATTGGGAGGACTTTGACTTTTCCTGAAAAGGGAAATGTCCATGGAATAGTAGCCGAGGAGCCTCCTGGGATAGATTTTAGGAATTTGTCGGATTGGAGTGGTACACGATATTTGGTACTTTCTGCACCTCCACTCAACTGTTCCATCCCCTTCTCCTTCACTCCACCACCACTAACAGAAGTGGAAGACGACGAAGATATCAAACAGATATCTGGAGACAAGGTGCACTTTTCCAAAGCACTTAATACACTAGACAAATTGGAAATATATCCTCGTACCATGGGTGCCCACTTGGCTTCATAGTGAATACTGCTATCGTTCCCGTTAGGATGGAGATGCAGCGTGGCCTCCTTGATCAGCTCAGCTGTTTCTAGTCGAAGAAGGTTGGAACGGGCAAGTGCATCAGTGTTACTGTTGTTGCTTTTGTCAGCGGAGTTTTTTTTGTCAGGGGGTATGTGAGCTTGGGATGCCGCCATCATTAGACTGGCATCTTCTTCGTTGCTGGGGAAGGCTGTCATGATTTTTTGGGTGGTAGATGGCTGCTGTGACGAAATGTCTTCAGCGGCTATTGACGACACTGCTACTGAACTATATTATTCAACGCTGGACTGATGCCTCTCAATGTTTGACGATCATTCGGTGCCAACATCATGGTGTGTCTTCGTTGAATCGTTGGCTTGGTGGGGTTCGTAGGTCTGTCCATCCTTCCCACGGAGAAGGAAGGAAGGAGGATGGAAGGAGCATCTTCTTTTCCCCCCCTCATTATTTAGTTTTATTTTTATGACTATGACCAACAAACTCATCCTAAACTATCTCGGCGATGCGGTCATATACTCATCCGATCTAGCACTACTTGATTGCCCAACTGCTTGGCTCAATTCAGATCTCATTCATTTTCATTTCAT